>PVJA010033514.1:0-23267 GCA_004027025.1 Myocastor coypus | reverse complement strand
AAAAAAAAAAAAAAAAAAAAAAAAAAATTCATGTAAGAAGGGGCCGTGTAGAAATTCTCACTCTGGTAGATCCTTCCATGGTCACTGGCCCTGTAATTGCAGATTTTCAGAAAGCTGACCTTGACCTTGAGCTTCTGGTAGGTAGTGCTGGACCTTGGCAGGACCTGGGCAGTGTCTTGGGGAGGTCCTGGCTGCTGGATGACAACCTGGCTCTTTTTGATTTCTGTCAATAGCTTTTTCCCAAATGACTTGGAAACAGACTCTGAAAAAAGAAAGAAAGAAAGACAGGCAGGCAGACAGACAGACAGAAAGAAGGAAAGAAAGAAAGACAGGCAGGCAGACAGACAGAAAGAAAGAAAGAAAGAAAGAAAGAAAGAAAGAAAGAAAGAAAGAAAGAAAAAAGAAAGAAAGACTCTGGGATCAACTCAATTGTCAGCATTGGAGAATCTGTGCCAAATGTTGATCTAAGGCCTGATTGTCTACCGGTTGGATAGGCTGTGCTCACTCTGGGGTGACTGGCAGAAGACGAGTCCAGGGGTCACCTGCATTGTTTGGAAGCAGCAAGTCTGATTTCAGAGTGCGGGCTAGAAGTGGGTGTCTGGGATGGATCTCTGAGCTGGCTCCGATTCATGCTCTTCCAACCATGCTAGGATTGGTCACACCTCTCCTTTTCTAGGTCAGGAGTTAAGATGTCATTTGAGTTCAAGAAGGCCATGTTAGGCTGGGCATGATGGTACAGGCCTGTAATCTCAGCACCCAGGAGACTGAGGCAGGAGGATTGCTGCGAGTTGAAGGCCAGCCTGGGCTATATAGTGAGAACCTATGTCAAAAAAAAAAACCCACCATAAAATAAAATAAAAATAAAGGCAGGATTTAGACTGGTTTGATCTGCATTTGTATTCTGGAGTCAGTGGACAAGCCTGAGAGGTACTGGTAGTGCAGGAATTGAAGGACCAGAGGCTAAATGAGGACCACCAAGAATAAGTTTGGATCCTGATGAACCAACTTCTGCATCTCCGTCCTCCTGGGAGGCAGGTTGAAAGTCTCCACGGGCACTGCTCACAGGAGTAGCTCGTCCAGCTGAAGCTGCTCTCCGCACGTGTCTGAGTGTGCATCAATGGGGTAGGTGCTAGAGCACTGGGAACGTGGTAGGTACAGGGTGAGAGTAACACGGCACTACAGCTCGTGGCCCGGCCACCTGGCAACTCTTCTTGTGGGGACCACCTGCCTCTTCTAATAGCCTGAGAGATAAAGCCTGCCTTAGTTTAGTTCACCTTCCCAGGCTTCTGCTACTCTGTGGAGGAGGCAGGAGGTTGCCCCTGCCATCTGCCTCCTGACACGACAGTCTTGTGCCCCCTCTACCTCACCTAACTGACTTCCCCAGTCCTTTGTAGCGATCCTGGCTGAGGAGCTGTGCTTGGGAAATACCCCAGGCCGCTGGGTGCCAGGCTGTGTGAACAGGTGCGGGGACAGCAGATTCGCTGCTGGGCTCCCTGTGCCCAGGTGCTCTCCGCAGCAGAACTTCCTCCATCATTCCTGGATGTCAGTAAACAGAGCAGATGGTGGAGCCATTGTAATAAGAACCTTCAAGTTTCTTCCTTGGGAATAAATGTGTTTAGAGGGCACAGTCTCTCCATCTCTGAGGTGGTAACCGCTTTCTGGGCCTTCAGGACCTAAGTGGATATTGCTACTTCAGGCCCTGGGATAAATGTTCCTTCCTATGGACAGTCCTCTCTTAACTTCTCAAGACTGAATGGATAGTTGTTTTGGTTCGTTTTCTGTGGTAAAACAATGCTAGAGACTGGCTAAGTTATAAAGAGATTTATTTTGATTATTGATTCTGGAGCTCCTAGGTCAAATCCACAAATGGTAATGGCCTTTTTTGCTGACAGGGTCCAAAGATGGTACAGGTCTCACATGGCCAGAGGAACAGGCACCTCTGTGTGTGTGTGTGTGTGTGTGTGTGTGTGTTTTCCAGGTTCTCTTCCTTTTCTGATGACATCAGTCATTCTGTCCTGGGAAGTCTACCTCGATGACATTATAAAATCTATCTACCTTCCAAAGTCACCCCTAAACATTGCAGTTGGACTAACTTCCCACATTTTTAGTGCCTTATGCAGAGGAGTCAATTTTAGCACTGGAGCCACTGGAGACACCCAGATATAACCAAACCATAGCAGTAGCCTGGGGTCCAATGTATTCTCTTGCTCCTTGATTTATACTCACTCATCATATTCCAAAAGGCCCCACTGGACTGTGAGTCCTGTGAGGCAAAGATAGTGGTGCCTAGCTTGCTGGGCCTTGGAAGATGTGAGCATGGATGAGTTGGGACTGGTAGGATTTGAGTGCAGAACCACTAGGAAAAGTTGGCAACTTCTGTCTCAAAAGAAGGAAGAGCACTGCAGCTGTCAGCCTCTGAAGCCCTCAAGTCAGAGGCTGTGAACTCTCGCTCCCTGAACGTGTTCATGGCACTGCCGAGGTGGCTCACGTCCAAGAGTTGGGGTGAGTGCGCGTATGAAACGGGCAGGGCTGTCCAGGCAAGACTTGCTGGGGGAGTGCAGCCCCTGCAGAAGGAGGGGAGGGCCCTGGAGCTGCCTGGAGGATAGGCCCCAGGGAAGCACCTCACCTTTTGTTCTGATTCAGACTTTGGCTGCTGGATTTCTGTCTTCCCTGACCTTCTCTGTCTCCCCCCTTTGCTCAAAACACACCATTCCTGCCTTTGCTGTCATTCTCCTTCCTCTTTAGTGCAGTCATTAATTGCATGTCTCCCCCCTCCCCCCACCCTCCTGGAGCACAGAGACTATAGTGACTGTGTCTTCGCAATTATTTGTATCTCTGACCTCTAAATCTGCGTTGGTGAACTATGGACTGACAGGGGATCTTTCTTGAAGACAAGAAGCTCAGACCCTGATGTAGCAATGAAGACAGTAGGTGAAAAGAAATTCCAAGATCAATTTAGTATTAAACTTCATGACTCTGCTGGTTGTGGTAGAACACGCCTGTAATCTTAGCATTGGGAGGCTAGGCAGGATGGCTGCAAGTTCGAGGCCAGCCTGGACTGCAAAGTGAGTTGAAGGCTGGCCCCAGCTGCAGAGTGAAACCCTGTCTTAAAAAGACAAAAAAGTAAGCAAACTAACTAGCTAGCTAACTAGCTAGCTAGCTAACAAACTACTTACATACCTACCTACCTACCTACCTAAGTAACTAACTAACTACATGACTCTGGGAGGCAGAGGTTGATTCATAGCGGAGCTAATTCTGAACCTGCCTCTGAAAGCTCTGAAGGAGGAACAGAAGAAGAATGCTCTGGTCCAGGAGCTAGAAGGCCTGAGTTGGTGGGCTGGGCCTTTGCTCGTGGTTCAGTCCCACACAGCCTAAATGCTGCCTGGCAGAGATGAGTGTTCCTGGAATGGGAGTCCTTTACTTATAGCTACTGCCTCCTCCTCCTCCTCCACCTCCTCCTCCTTCATAGACTAGAAATGGTATTTATGACAAACTTGTTCTCATTACAGCAAATTTCAGTGGGAGGGACTTACACAGTGTTAGGTTTTTCGGTGGTGCAGTAAAGAGATGGGAAAGACAGAAGAAGCCTTTATTGACTCTACAGACGTGGAGAGGATCCAAGGACAATAGGGATCCTCTGGCTAGAGACAATGGGAAGCTGAGACTTGTATCCAGGAAAGAGTTGTGGAAGAAGAGCAAGGTGGTCTCTGCAAAGATAAGCTGTTGTCTTAGGGCTCTTCCGCTCTGTTAGATGACCGCCATAATATAGCAATTCATACTAGGGCCATCACACAGAATCAAAAAATTGCCATACACAGGATGAGTTTTCCAGGCACAAGTTCAGAGGGCTCTATATTTGGTGCAAGGCTATTGCTGTCTTGAAATTAGTGTGTGTGTGTGTGTGTGTGTGTGTGTATGTGAAAGACAGACAGACGACAGACAGAGACAGACAGACAGACAGACAGACAGACAGACAGGGAAAGAGACAGAGAGACAGAGACTGGGAACTAGACCTATGGTCTTTTGCACTGTCTACATTCCCTACATTCCCAGCCCTTTTTTTGTTGTTGTTGTCTTTTGTTTTGAGATAGGTCTTGCTAAGCCACTAAGTTGCCCAGGCTGGCTTTGAACTTGTGATTCTCCTGCTTCAGCCTCCCAGAGTGTTAGGTGTTATGGTTTATGTCTAGTTGTACCCCAAAAGCCTCATGTAGTCATTGGGTGGGGACTTCTATAGATTGAGACTTGATCCATGATTCCTGGGATAATGTGTTTTAATACTGATGGGATTATTGGTCTGAGTAGGGCTGGGACTATGAGTGTGGTCTAGGGCAGATATCCTAAGGTAGAGAGCCTGATTGGAATATAAAGACAGGACAGAGAGACAGACTAGAGCTGTTGCTCTGCTGCCATGTTTGGTTAGCTGTCTCTGTCATCATTTTGCTGCTATTCTGCTGCCATGAACTGGATGTTCTCTGTCCTGCTCCACTCACCCTTGGGCCAGCCAAATATGGACTGAAACCTCCAGTAACTGTGTGCTAAATAAGCCTTTCCTTCCTTCATTTTGAATGTCAGGTATTTGTCCCAACAACAAGAGAAAAGTAACTAAGACACTAGGATTACAGATATGCACTACCATGCCTGGCTGCCATCTTGAAATTCCTAACAGCACTGAACAATAGGGCCTGTGTTTCCATTTGCACTGGATCAGGAAATTATGTGTCCAGTTTTGTCCACAGAAGGGACACTATCTATCCACAGCTTGGGCTGGCAGACACAAGCAGAATCTTTGGCCCTAGACATCCCCCTGGAAAACCAATTTGCTGAATGCAGGGTTATACGGGGCCACAAGGATGCTGGGCTGCCATTTGGGATTTGTGGTGTTTATTGTTCACCCTTTCAGCCCAGCCCCAATCTTCAGCTGTTGCTTGCAGGGCCTCACCTGACCTCAAGTGACCCTGCAAGGTGGCGAGCTGCCAGCGACCTTACACTCTTATCTCTGCCCTCGAGCAGTTACTGGTACAGGAAGGGCTCTCTGCTTAGCAGTTGGACACATTAAAGACCCACTTCATAGGAGCCATCTCATTAATGGAGCTGTCCCAGGAGTGTTCCAGTCCATGCTCCCAGGGAATCCAGGGCATCCCTTGCTGCGGCAGAGGACATAAGTGGCACCCTCAGAGGACTTTGGGCCAATGCCAGCTATTTCCCAGGTATTTAGGGCTAAACTAGATTCTTTTTCTGCCAGGATAAGTTTACTGATGATGACAGCCTCCTGGGGAGTGATTTTTCTCTCCCTGTGGTCAAGAATCATGGTCTTGGCAGGTGAACCCTCCTGAAGGGCTGGAGCTCTCGTCATTTCTCATTGGGATGCCAGAGCTCCTGTGCCTTCGGGTCCCTGATGCCACAGTGAGGAACAGGTGCATCTTCCTAGCTAACAGGCCCGCCCCTGTCGTGGTCAGGTAGGAGGGGTTGGCTGTGCTAGAGTTGCACAGTCCCGAGAAAAGTCTCCTCGCCATGTCTGCGATACCTGGAGGTGGGAGCCAGGCTTTGGGAAGGGAACCCTGCCAACCACACGTGCGCGCTGGCTCTTGCACATCCCTGCCTGCTGCTGCTCAGAATAGAGCCACAGGGATCTCAAGGCAGTGGGCAGGGTTGTAAGCCCACTGCTGGGGAGGCCGAAGCAGGAACACTGAAGTTCGAGCCGTTTGGGACACTTTGTGAGAATTTGTCTCAAAATAAGAAAAAAATGGGCCGGTGAGATAGCTCAGTGTCTAAAGCATCTGCTTAGGCAAGCTTAGGCAAGTTCAAGGGATCACAGTTCTATTCCTGGCACTATATGCTGCATCAGCCCCACGTTCAGGAGTGGCTGAGCTGGAAAAAGAAAAAAAAAAAAGAAAGAAAAATATTTATTTATTGTTTTTTAAAAAGGTGTGTGTGTGTGTGTGTGTGTGTGTGTGTGTGTGTGGTTTTGGGTATGAAGTTCAATTTGAAGGCGCTGGACTTGGTCACAACACTGGAGTCTCTCGGGGGGTGTCTTTGGAAGCTTCTTCTGAGACCTTCCTGTTATGGTTTATGTCTAGTTGTCCCCCCAAAGCCTCATGTACTCACTGGGTAGGGACTTCTAGTTTGAGACTTGATACATGATCCCTGGGATTATGGGTTTTAGTACTGATGGGATTATGGGTGTAGCCTAAGGCAGAGGCTAAGGCAGAGAGCCTGAATGTAATATGAAGAGAGACAGAGAGACAGACTCGAGCTGTTGCTACTGCTCTGCTACCCTGATTGATTGGCTGTCTCTGCCACCATTTTGCTGCTGTTCTGCCGCCATGAACTGGATGCCCTCCGCCCTGCTCCACTCAGCCTTGGGCCAGCCAAATACGGACTGAAACCTTCACAAACTGTGAGCCAAATAAACCTTTCCTTCCTTCATCTTGAGTGTTAGGTATTTGTCCCAGAAATGAGCAAAAAGTAACTAAGACACTTCCTTATGCGCCTCGTCGCACTGTCTCTGTCATTCTTCCCTGAAGTCTCCGGGCATGATGCCTCACAGAGGAGCAGTAGCTCAGATTTTTAAAGGTAGCCCAATGTCATTCTTAGCCTTTGCAATTGACTTTTGGAAAACTAAAAATGGGTGTTCAAGCCAATGGTTAGAGGTAGAATCTTACAACTTCAAGTCAATGCTATTATCAAATTTGATTTTTGTCTGCAAGATATGATTGATTTTATTTTTAATACACTGCCAGAAGTGATGGGGACATGCAAAGCCATTCAGTCCACTCCTTCATTTTCAAGATGAAAGCTAAAGTCCAAAGAGGCAGGTTGGGGGCCTGGCAGGATGGCTCAGTGGTCTAAAGCGCCTGCAGGTGGCTGCAGGGACCTCAGGTTCAATCCCCGGCACCACATGCTGTGCCAGCCTTGCCCTCAAGGCAGGCTGAGCTGGCCATAAAAATAAACAAACAAACAAAAAAAAGTTCTGAAACAAGAAAATAAATAAGCAAACAGACAAAAAACAAAGAGACAGGGTGGCTGCCCCGGGCAGCTCACCAGGAGCGGAGCAGAAGGCTGTCTTCCCCGCCCAGGCCTTGCTCACTCTCGGCACTGAGCTCTTCCAGTGCTTTGGTTATTGCTCAGCCCTTTCTTGGCTTAGAGATCTGAGGATAACTAGAACGAGCCTGGCACATGTTCAGGACATTGGCAGTATGGCCTTGGTAAGTTTTCTGTGGTTTTGTCCCCTCATTTTACCATTCACTCAACACCAACTCTGTGTGGAGCAAATGTCCACTGCTAGCCCCAGGGCCAGCACCTGGAATTCCAAGTGGACTCACGCTGGTCTTCATCCTCAAAAGCAACCTGTCCTGAGAGTGAGAGTGAGAGTGAGCAAGAGAGAGACAGAGACAAAGAGACAGAGGCAAAGACAGAGACAGAGAGATATAGAGACAGGCAGACATGGAGTGAGCGTGAGAGAGAGAGTCTGCGCACATGCACACGTGGACCTCTCAAACCAGAAGCCTGCTTGGCCATGTTATTTATGAGCCATTCCTTGGTTCTGGCTTCAACTTCTCCTGCTAGGAGCACTGCCTTGAGAGCCTGGGCCCCATGACTTAGAGAGTGCAGAGCGGTAGCAGCCTCTGTCCTGCCAGGCAAAGCGTCTTATATTGCTAAATTTTAAGCCAGAGATGATGGCTGCTTCATTTGGCCTACACACACTGTCTCAGTGACTGATAGAGGAGTCCAAGCAGTTTAAAAATCACACATGCACACATATACCCTCACACACACCCATGCCTGCATGCACATCCCATGCCCTGGCAGTCCTAGAGCACAAAAACGTCAGTTCTAAATTATATGCTCCTCATTTGTCACACAAGAAAATTAAGCACCAGAACAATTTAACCATCTGCTTAACTCTTGCTAATCCAGATGACTAGTGAATTATTTAAAGCATTTAAACTTTCAGTTGGTTTGGGAACTGAAAAATGGGGAGAGTAAAAATTATTTCATCTAAAATGTCACTGGTCCCAAGATATGATATCTGGGAAAGACATGGAGTAGGTTGTGACTTTTCTTTTTTCTTTCTTTCTTTCTTTCTTTCTTTCTTTCTTTCTTTCTTTCTTTCTTTCTTTCTTTCTTTCTTTCTTTCTTTCTTTCTTTTTCTTGTTTCAGAACTTCTGTTTGTTTGTTTATTTATTTTCATGGCCAACTCATCCTGCCCTGAGGGCAGGGCTGGCGCAGCATGTGGTGCCAGGGATTGAACCGCGGTCCCTGCAGCCACCCAAGCTCTCCTAAGCAGGCGCTTTAGACCACTGAGCCATCCTGCTGGGCCCCAGGTTGTGACTTATTTCTCCTCAGTCCTGTGACATCTCGGCTGTCATAGATGATTCCAAGCCACTGAAGGACAAAGTGGAGCTTCCCAAGGCCAGTTGCTCCCTCTGGCAGAGGGCTCAGCCCCAGGGCTGGGGCTGAGCCAGGTGGAAGGCAGATCTCTGTGCTCCTGCATCTGGAGGGAGCCCCCAGAGCCCAAGGATACGTTCAAAGTCCATGGCCACACAACAGGATGTTTCAGGTTAGGCATGGGAATATTCCCCCTTCAAAGCCCAAGCATGAAAGCAGCTCCAGGGTCCCCTCAGGCACTGAGGCTTTGATGCTGGGGACCCTCCTCAATTTACACTTAGCAGCCCATCCCCAGCCTTCCACTCTGGCTTAGCCCAGCTAAGCACTCCCGCCAAGAGGGCCTCCACGAGTGCAAGAGGTCCATTTGCAGCACACAGGGCTGCCTGCTTGTGTGAGTGGCCGTGCTCCTGTCTAGCTATCCCTGTGGAGAGTGGCGCAGACGTCTCAGTCTGAGGTCTGCTGGGCCCTGGGCCTGCCACACTCAGTCAGCACGGAGCCTTCCTCAGCCCATCCTGTGCAGGATTTCTCTGCTCTGGAGAGGGTGGGGCACTCCTGGAAGAGCAAGTTCTTGGCCAGGAAAACCATTTCCCCGAACTCTGGGAGCAGAGCTCAGTAAGGCTGTTGTAGATCAGAGGAGACCAGCCCAGCCCTCGGGGGCTTTCCTCCCTGAAACCTAGAAGCCAAGAAATATTTGGGGCTTCCTACCTGTTGCCTAGACTACACCATCTGGCTTTCCCAAGGGACTTGGTGAGGCTTTCCCTCCCCTTCCGTCCCACCCCCCAGGGCTCTGTGCTACTTCTAGAATCCTCCTGTCTCAACATAAATTTTATCTAAGAACAAAGCCTTTCTAGGTATTTTGAAAACAGCTGAGCCACTAGGCTGTCCCAATTTGAATGGCTTGATTCTGGGGATTCAGAATTTGACCTACTTAACGTGTGCATGCGAGTACACATGCGTGTGCGCGCACACACACACACACACACACAGACGCAGTTAGTGGCAGCAGCCTGCGTTTGGAAATCATGACTGTATTTGATCCCTGAAAGCCCAAGGAAGCTATTTTTCCTGTACCCAGGTGAGGAGACCTAGGAAAGAACACACCGAGAGAAATACTGCTGATCCCCCTGCCTCTCCTGTACCAAGCCTATGGGTGGCTGCGTGGGTCGGGCTATGAGGCAGAGAGCTACAGTGGGGCGGGTCAGAAATCAGCTCCAGTGGCAGGCCAGGCTGACGGAGAACTCCTGGTCCTTAGGCTGGAGTCTAGCTGCTAGGTGGGGGTGGGTGGGGAGGGCAGAAGCACAGCTGGAAGCTCTCAGGGCCCCAGCATAGCCTTGGAGGGCCAAGCATCCTTCACCTGAACTGTCCCTGATGAGCTACCCAGAACAGGGCCCTTGCTGTCATCCACGCAGCAACATTTATATTCAGCTGAGTAATCCCCGCAAATGATTCTTTCATTGCCTGCCTAACTGGATGAGCAAAGCCCCTGGGGGTTGTTTAGACAAGCGTAGAAAAGATCTCAAGAATGTGACCTGACCCGAGATGTACAGGAGAGAATAATGGGAGGTCTTTGGGGACGCAGTGTGGGCCTTAGGGTGGGTGGATGGCTCTAATGGGTCTTACTCCTTCTACACCAACACGGGCACCGTCTAACCCCGGAGGAGCAAAGGGGAATTAGGTAGCTCTGCAGTGGGCCAGAGAGCTGGGCAGGATGTGTGCAGTGAAAAAAGAACCTATACCCCATTGGTGCAGTCACGATTCAGAACAAATACTTAGGCTTGGATGGTGTGTTTGATTGTGTGTGTGCAAGTGTGTGCATGTGTGTGCATGTGTGAGCAGGGGAGGGGGAAAGTCATTGTATCCGATGCCCCGAAAGCTCAAGGAAGCTGTCTGCCCTGCACACAGGGCAGGGGAGGAGACCGCGAAAAGAACCTAGCTTGAACAATCCTGCCAAGCACCCTGCCTCTCCTGCACCAAGCCCTGTAATAGCACTGGACTAAGGCCCACAACATAATCAGGCTTTGTGAAGCAAGCTGCCAACCATGCTATTGTCCTCCAGATTCCTTAATCGGCGAGCTAATGGAGAAGGGAAGATTGCACTATGGTCTCACGATTTTCAATTGCTCAAAAGAAGATGTGGGGTTTCCCTAAAGCAGAGAAAGATACCCATACCAAAGAGGTGGAAAGAGAGTCACTCAAAGGGAAAGTCCCCTACCTGAGGATGGGATTTGTATGATAAGACAGAGAGAGTAGGGGCTGGGGAGATAGCTCAGCACTCTAAGCACCTGCCTGGCAAGCGCAAGGATCCAGGTTCAATCCCTGGTATCCCATCACCTGCTAACTTGAGACCAGGCTTGGTGGCACATGCCTATAATCCCACTGCTGGTGATAGGAGGCGCACTGTGAGTCTGAGCTGTATAGTAAGAGCCTGTGCCCAAAGAAGAAATAGTAAATAATTGTTTTTATTTTTTATTTTATTTTATTTTATTTTATTTTTTTTTGTGGGATCAGGGTTCAAACTCACGACCTTGCACTTGCCCAGCAGGCACTTGTGCCTCGGAGCTATCTTCCCAGCCCCTAAATAATTGTTTTTTTTTAAAAAAAACGGGAGGACCCTACTTCCATGCTCTACCCTTCCAGGTAGCAGCAGTCCTGCTGGTGTCAGCCCAGGGTTGGATTGAGGGCAGATCTCTGTGGTTACTTACCAGGCCCAGTCACAAGGACATTATCTTCTGGGGGATAAAGTGCCTGCCCTTGATGCGGGTCCTGACATCTGCCAGCCTTGCACAGGCCTCAGGTGGCCAGGGCCAAAGGTGGAGTAATCTCATTTGCTCTTCAAGCAGCGCGGTTGGTTTCCAGAGCTTCTTGATGAATTTATTTCTCAATAATTATCCCAAACTCCTAGAATCAGGCCTGGCACAGAGCAGACATGCTATAAATCTTTGTTGACTGGATCGATCATTCATACATAATGAGTGAATTTCTCTGGCTTGGTAAGCAGAGCCCAGACACCTCCCAAGTTTTTGTGGTGACTTAAAATTTCAGGGTCCGGGGGTTACCTGTCATTATTAAATGTGGAAAAGCATTAGTTAGGTCACTACAGAAAGTACTAATTATTATCTGGCCTTTGCATTTTGCCTCAAATATGTTCTATTTGTTGATAAGAAATCAGCACTCAATATAGAAAATAAGCTCTTTTGAGATCATATATGAATACAACATTTTATTTTCTACTGTCCCTGGGTTTGTGGAGGGCACTGCTTTTTCTATTTCCATTTTATAGCTAAGCATGTTGGGCTGAAGGGGCCACCGCATAGAGACAGCTGAAAAAAATACTAGTTGGATTTCAGCCCCAATACCTTTCTAGTGCCCAGACTGGGGAAATCAAGTCATCCAAATGTTTACTTTGCCTTTGTTCCACTAAATCTAGTCTTCATGGAAATAAGCCAGATCCAGGGCCTGAGGAACTCTGCAATTACCCAGGAGAGGGTGTAATTTGAGCAACTCAGCCTGGATGGGTTTTATTCTGGTAATCTCACTTGTGATGAGCTCTGCTATTAACAGACAAGCCTGGATGGGAACCACACAAAGGGGTTCCCAGCTTGGTCCAGCAGCTCAGGGTGCCATTCATGCTGTCAGACAACACTTCTGGGTTCTGTGACTGGGGCCATCACCTACACAGCTGCGACTGTCCTGGGGCTGACTCCCTCCATAACCACATCACCTCCTGCCTCCTGGGGCAGCCCTGGAGGAACCTGTTCCCCTGCCAGCAAAGCCCGCAGTGGTTTGCAGGAAGATGATCACTTCAAGGGCCAGACCTGCCAGTCAGAGCTGTAATTCAAAACAGGAGGCTCAGCGGCCTCCTGGAAACAGGACAGTTACCTCGCCTCTGATTGTCCCCAAAGAGTGCTGAGCCTTTTTGTCCACTTTCCTGCCTGTGGCCTGGTGATGGAGCTTTGGGGTGGTGTGCTTCCAGCTTCGCTAGCCTTGGTGGGTATCAGTCTCCTAACCTTAGCACATTCCCTGACCACTTCTTCAAAACTGCCCGCTGAGGTGGACACTGCTGTCCTCATTTTGTGGATGGAGAGATGCGTGCATGGAGGAGCTTAGTAACCTGGAGAAGGTGAAGGTGCTGTCCCAAACATCGAAAGCCACCTTTGTTCAAGCTGCCCAGCCTCCCCCTTCCTACCTGACAAGCAACTCCGGACAGCACAAGAAGACAAGGAAGATGAAGGAAGGCCACTTTCTAACTTTGCCTAAGCACAAATGAAAACAAGATCATGGTGCCACCCACAAAATGCCAACTATCTCTTGGCCAAAATAGGTTCCTGCTACATTTTTTAAATATCATATAGTTTTTTTTTTAATTTTTTAAATATTTTTGCAGGACCAGGGTTCAAACTCATGACCCTGCACTTGCCAGGCAGGCACTTGTGCCATGGAGCTATCTCTGCAGGCCCTAAACCATCTGGTTTTATCCTTGTTGGTGTCTTCCCCCTTAGAAGTAAAGTTTATTGAGACAGCAGATCACAGAATTGTCCTGATTGAGAGCATACTCCCACTTTGTTTTCTTTTTCTTTTTCTTTTGCAGAACTGGGAACTTGCCAGGCAGGTACTTGTGCCCCTGAGCTATCTCCTCAGCCCCATCTTTTTTTTCCTCAAAGTCATCTATCTCGCAGTAACCTCCCTCATTGTTCTGCATGTGTCTGCTCTGTGGTCTTTGCTGGAAGCTGTGGACCTTCTTCCAAGCTCCCACAGATGCAGATGAGATGAACTAGGAACCAGCTTTTCCATTTGCAGAGCACATGTGTTGCCCGGGAGTCCTCCCAGCTAAGAGCCTGGAAAGGGACCTCAGCTCTGTGAGGTGTTCCAGTCCCAGAGGAAAGCGCCCCCTGGGGCAGAGTGCAGAGCTTTGATGTCAACCTGTGGTGGTCTGGCTGGCAGCATTACACTCTACTTTTTATATGTTTAGAAATGACCTTGACTAGGGGTTCACCGTACTTGTGAGCTGTTTGAAAAAGGAAACAGTGGACTCAAACACCTCTCATCTGTCACATAGCCAGGTCCCTTAGACAAGCCAGTAGGCTGAATGATGCCCATTGCCTACATAGTGACTGACTCACCCACCCACCCCATGGCCTTACCCTTGTGGTGCCTGGGACATCAAGGCTGTGTTGGTAAGGATAGCTGAAATCTCTTTGCCAGCATTGTCCTTTGTTCCTGATAATGTTGCTGGAGGGTGTCCTTGATATCTGCAGGATGTAGCCTGGGATTTAAGGAGATGGCTCCCTGTTCTCGCAGACTCCATGGGGCCCAGCAGTCCATGTTCCTGGTGGTGTTTTACCTGCAGTCCACACCTTCGAGTATCCAGCACCCATGCCAAGTACTGTGGTCATTTTCATCACCTGCACCATCCTGGTTTATGCTGAGGACACTCTGTATACTTCGCCTGCTCTCCTCTGCCTTGGCATTTATTTGTGGTCTCTTCATTTACTGTCCCCGTTCACACCCCTGCAACAAAGACGCTTTGGAAAGCTGGTTGGAGTTTGCAGCTGGACCCACTGGCATCTGTCCCCAGAAGGAGGGACAGAGTCCTATGCAGTGGCCTTAGCCAGCACAGACCAGAAGCAGGGCAACTCGAGATCTAGGAGCCTCTAGGCATTTGCCTGTTTGCAAGAATTTCTCTGCTACGAAGATCACACTGAACAATTTTTTTTAAACCCAGGATTAATATTTTATTTAGAAAAAATATGCTGTTTAGAGGGCCTTCATAACTGAGTTCATTTCAAAGGTAAAAGCCTCCAAAGCATGATAAATAATTTACAGTAACTTGACTTGAGCAAACAGTGTGGTAATTGAGGTGTCACCAGCTGATTCTACCAATTTGTTTGCTGTTAAGTTCTGCTCTGTACTAGTCTCTGGCGAGGGTTGAGGGGACAGAGACAAATGTTTGAAACTGCTTCTGTAGTTTGAGAAGTCACCATCCAGAAGGGGAGCTGGCACAGGCCTGTCAGAACGAGGCCATCGCAGTGGTGACGACTTCCCAGGTCCCGACCCTGGCTGAAATGTTGAATTTCTAGAGATGAGCACTGCATTTCCATACCAATTCCAGTGCAAATGGTGAGTAGGCAAATGAAAATGTTGTCACCCGGAGCTGTGATTTAGAGAAGCAGGACAGGGTAAGTAGCTACACTGTCTCATCAGCTTCGGGCCGCATCTAACTGTGACCTTCTATTGCTGAGGCCTCTTACAGTCATTACGGAGAGCTGCTCAGGCGTGGCTTGTGTGGCACAGTGGTTGAAGGGCTGGGCCCTTCAGGTCACTCTGTCAATTTCTTTTAGAAATATCACTATTCAGATAGTAGTTGATTATAGCTCTTTCCTACTAAGAGTGCCCCTAATGCCTTCTGTGCCATGCCACCGTCCTCTAAATCAGGTTCTTTCATCTTCCATGGAAAGCTTTCCTCTGAGGTCCAGCTGCTCCACTCCCTGAACCCCAACCAGAAGACCCACCTAGCAGCCTGGACCCCCTTTCTTGGGCCCTTGCCAGTCCATCTTTCTGCGATGGACTTTTTAAAGTAGCTTGAATGAGTGTACACGTTGGTTTCTCTACCCACTCTTACCTGGACACTTTCACCTGACCCTGCCAATCTTACCCCTTGTGGGACACCTGCATTCTGTCTCTCAGTCTCACAGCACTGTCTCTCTATAAGGTCCTTGGAGGAACACAGAAGGGGCTTGGTACCTGCAGCGTGACCCAGAGAGTTCCTGGGCGAAGCAGCCCTGTTCCCTTCAGGGTGTGACGTGGAGGAGTCAAGAAGAAGGTGCTCCGTTCATTTGTTTATCAAGATACCTCCAAGCCTGGCACAAAATCTACCCAGATACTTTGGGAAGCATTTTTCATAGTCTAGAATACATTAATTCAACTTCCTTTTCTTTTTTTATTTTTATTTCTTTATTTTATTTTATTTTTCTTGTTTCAGAACTTTTGTTTGTTTATTTATTTTTGTGGCCGGCTCAGCCTGAGGGCAGGGCTCAGCCTGAGGGCAGGGCTGGCGCAGCATGTGGTGCTGGGGATTGAGCCACTGAACCGCGGTCCCTGCAGCCACTCAAACTTTCCTAAGCAGTGCTTTAGACCACTGAGCCATCTTGCCCGGCCAACTTCCTTTTCTTTTTTATGGAAAGCAATAGATCAAACTAAGGTGGGGCTCTCTGTGACCTCTTGGTTCTCTGGGAAGAGCACAACCTGGCTGTAGTCCCGGAAAGAGGAAAGAAAATGTTTTTCAAGCTGAGTTCAGTCCAGTTTTGTACAAAAATAAATTGTGATCCATGCATGCATTCATATGTGTTTGTTCATGTGTGTGGAGGAGACCGCCAGTGTGTGGTGAGTGTTCACTTGTTTGGCCATGTCTCTGGAATGGCACAACTAGAATCCTGAGGGAGTGCCTAGGCCAGCCCAACGCTGTGGGGAAGGAGGCACTCTCAGGGGATGGAACTTACTAGCAGACAGAGACCTTAATCTGTGTGTGCATGTACGTGCGTGCGTGTGTGCGTGCGTGCGTGCGTGCGTGTGTGTGTGTGTGTGTGTGTGTGTGTGTGTGATACTAAGGATTGAGGCCAGGGCCTTACCCATGCTAGGTCAGTGCTCTACCACTGAAACCAATTTTATTTAGGATCTTGCTAAGTTGCCTCAGATTTTTGACTGTTTGGCCTGAGCCTCCTGAATAGTCAGATTACAGGACATCCCCCTGGGTCTCATCTTAACGCATTCTTGTAGAAAGGAAGACATCCATTCCATCCTTGGAAGGATGACTAGCTCTCCCTGCTGGTACACCACTAGCAGTGTACCCTGGCATGGGGGTGCCCCGGCCCACTCTGCCAAGTATGGCCTCCAGAAGGGCTCTCAACAAAATTATTCCTCTGCCTCGCTACTTCAGCAACAGCAGAATCCGCCCTGCCACCTCACCTCCCAGCCTGGCTCCAGCTACTTCTGAGGAGGCCTTCTGCCTTCCTGTCTGCAGCCCAAGCCCCACCTGAAGAGGGCTCCTTCGGCTCTGAGGCCACTGTTTAATCCCTCACGTTCCCAATATACAGCTGGAAGTGGAACCCTACCAGAGCCACTGCCATGTCTGCATGAGAACACCTGCCAGTCTTGGGCCGGAGGACTTCAAATCAGCCTTTTGCTGATCAAGATTCAGGTCTCAGAGCGGCAGAGGGACTTGCTGGGTCTTGCTGTGGTTGGCAGTCCAGCCTGGTGAGCTGTGGGGGCTTGGGCTTCATGTGGGACCGAGGCTTGACATGGGTCCTGAGGAAAACATCATTCTGGCCTCTACCAGTTGCCAGGCCTGCAGAGATGAGCCAGGCAGGCAGAGAAGAGAGGCAGGGTTGCTTTGAGATTTATCCCCTGGGGTTCCAGAGGCCAAGCTCAGCCTGCTAAGGGCCAGTTCTATGCACTGGGCTTGCAAGAGCTCCACCCTCTCTGACTGCTGTGACGATTGAGCCTGGAGCAGGGTAAACAATCCCTTTTGTAGCAGACAGAGCCAGGCCAGAGAGATAAATGCCCAAGGGAACCAGAAATGCCTCTGCTTGCTTGTGCGTACATAGTGGAGTGCACCTCCATTTGTGGCAGGAAGGTAGCAGATGGGTGTAACACACAGAGACAGCTGTTAAGACTTGGCTAGAAGTAGGATAGGAAACCAGGTAGGGCCTGCAGTGGAATTACCAGTGTGGTGCTCCTTAAGCTGGCTTCCGGGGTGCCTCAGACTGTAGCCGGACCCAACCGAAGCAGTCTAGCCGAGGAGAGAGGGGGCATGGAGAGGAGGGTGGGTGTAGGGCAGAGGGGCTGATGCCTGTAGGGGCTCGGCTCACAGTTTTTTGTTTTGTTTTGTTTTTAATTTTTATTTATTTATTTTTTCTTGTTTCAGAACTTTTGTTTGTTTATTTATTTATTTTTATGGCCGGCTCAGCCTGCCCTGAGGGCAGGACTGGTGCAGTAGCATGTGGTGTCGGGGATCAAACCGTGGTCCCTGCAGCTGCCTAAGCTTTCTTAAACAGGAGCTTTAGACCACTGAGCCATCCTGCCGGGCCCTTTTATTTTGTTTTTGTAGGACCAGGGTTGTGGTTGTTCAGAGTGGGCCTAGACTTTGGCCTAGCTACATGTGCACCCTTGGACCTAGCTGCACTTTTGCTCTCTCCCTGGGCTGGGTGGGACTGGCAACTTCTGCAGATGACCTGCCTGGGAAGACACAGTGATTTCTGGGCCAGACGTGCAGTTTAGCACCCTGCAGTGTAATTACAGCGTGCACATCAGGCTGCCCGGCTGTGGAGGGCCTGGCACTCAGTTCTGTCTGTGGCGAGGGCTGCCTGGTCTGGCGGGTCTGGCGTGCAGTGGCCCCGCCCTTCCTGAAGAGATGATGTTCTCATAGTTTCATTCCCAGGGAGCTAGGCTGTGGGAGAAATGCCAGTCTGCTGGGTGCATGCAGGGGTCAGACCCTCCTCTGGGCCTTGCCTGGGAGCCTTCCCGTGAGCCAAAGGCCCGGCTCTCTCCCATGCTAGTCAGTTCAATTTCTGGCTCGTGAACTCTTGTAGCTTAAGGGCTCTGTGCTGCGGCCTCCCGACTGCAGCGGGCTTGGCTCCAGGTGGCACGAGAGTTTTGAGTTGGCCTCCACCATGGGGTCATAAAAAGAAGCATTTTGTGGCAAGGCCACCCAGCAAGATACCTGGGTTGGCAGTTGAACCGAGGGCCAGGGGAGCAAATAAACTCCTTGGGAGGCCACAGTGGGCTTTCTGACCTACATGCAGTTCTTTCCAGCCAGGGGCCGTGCATTTTCTGAGCCTCCTTTTTGAAAGAGTTCTGCATAACTTTCAGCTTCTATTCTGTGCGAGTCTGAATAGCTCAGCTTGTGAGCAGCTGGTGGGGAGAGGGAAGAGGGCAGAGAAGGAGGAGAGGAAGTAGACAGAGGAAGAACTGGATCAGACAGAACAAGGTTGGTCCAGCCCAATCCCAGGGCTCTGGACAAGGGAGCACCCTAGGGCTCTGTTTTCAAGATGGCAGCCTAGTGGCCTGGCCATCTCTTCTGTGTTCCTCTCCCAGCCCCCAAACACCCACTTCCTTCTCCAGAAAGAATTCAGATCCGAGAGCTGCTCCTCCAAGCTATGCAGAAACTGGAAGATTAGGTTACATTTTAAGATGCCTGGTACAGTTTTTCATTGGGCAGGGCGCAGTGTCCCAGGAAACCCTCCTAACTACCCCTTACCAGGGTCTGTACTGATAGGGAGGCCATGACTAGGGGCAGAAGCCTTCTCACAAGGGAAGGAGCAGTGGTCTTAACACTCCTGGGCAGGACGTAGACCTGCAGCTTTGAGTCCAGGATATTTTGCCTTGAGCGATCCCCAGCAATGCTTGGCTGGTCTAGCTCTTCGGGTGGGTGGGGCAGAGCCCAGTATTCCCAGCTGCTTCTCAGAGATGGGTTCTGCTTCCAGAAGGCCACAGCCTACTACAGAGGTGGCATGGATTCTGCAGCCCTGGACACTCAGCCCTGAGGACAGTTGGTGAGTTTCCCACATCCTGGGTGCTCGAGTAGCTTTCTGTTGAAATGCAGAAGGGGAAGCTCCCCGAGGTGGAAATTAGGCTCTTTTCTCTTTCTTGCTCATCTTGGAGCTTATAATTCATTGTGTGCCCCCAAGCCTCAGGGTGTCTCACTTGCTTGGTGAAGGGGTTGAATGGATGTCTGAGGGCTACGGGGCCACACTCTGTCTGTCTTTCTGTCTGTCTGTCTGTCTGTCTGTCTGTCTGTCTGCCTGCCTGCCTGTCTGTCTGCCTGCCTGTCTCTCCTCCTCTCTCCCTCTCTCCCTCTTCTGTTCTTTCACTGCACTGCAGGACTCAGGCAAGAATTTGAGCAGAGTCCTTTTTACTACTTTGAGGATAAAACTTATAGGCCAAAGGGAAACCCAATTACTGTGCCCTTTTTTTCTTTTTTGAATTACTCTCTAATCTATCTATTTAAAAAACAACCTCCAGCAGGAGCCTTAATAAATGGGCTTTAATCAAGGGAATTACCAAAGTGATTCATCCTCCCTCAGGGCAGATATGCAATTTGTCTTTCAGCAAAGGGCACAGTGACTTAATACAAGGAGCTAGAACAATGGCCATTAGTCTCATCTGTCCCCAAGAGAAGGAAGAAGATTCTATGTTAGTGCCCTGGGCTTTGACCCCATTAGAGACTTCTCTGCTAGAGCCCCCAGTGGTGACATCTTAACTGAAATGGAGGGGGGGGGGAGAAGGGGGCCACAGTGCTCCAGGGGCCAGGAGGGGGTGGGCCACAGTGACCTCTCCTCTTCCTGGAGACAGCAGGGCTGACAGCCTTAGGGCTACAGAGCTGCGATGGCTTCATCTGCCTTCTTGTGACTCGCTCTGGGTCACCCTGTTGTAGGCGGCTGAGGTGGAGATATTACAAGCAGTCAGACAGGACCTGGCCTTCAAAGGGCCCAGTGTGGAAGATGAGAAGCTTTGCGACCATGGGAGAGACAGGCACCTCCAGTGGGGGGCCAGACCTCAAGACAAAAGATAAAACAAAGCCCCCCCCCCACCTCTCCAGGGATGCGCACCATGGGCTGATAGTCTAATTAGGTCTCTATCACCTTGAGAAAGCCAGGAAGAGGGGCTAATCCAGCCCCCTGGAGGAAAAGCCCCTGTTCTGTATTCAGGCCCCTTTGCTATGTGATTCACTTCCCCATTTGATCCTGATTTAATCAATTGTACCTGAGCAATTATACTTGTAATCTTATTGGTTGACCATAGTTTTGTCCCACCTCACACCCACCTTATGAGTTCTCCTGTTTTCGACCTTGGACCCACCTCACCTCGTGGATTTGCTCTATAAAAATCCCTAGGAAAGGAAGTTTTCTTGGCAACCCATTTGGGTCCCTGTCTGTCTTTTTCTTGGACTGAACCTGTCTTTCCCTCAGTAAGTATATTATGCTCTTAATCTCTGTTGTTCCTAAAATTCATTCTTTGATTTTAGAAAATATGAACTCATCCCAGACATCTAGCAGGCTGGGAGTTTCTTACTCTTATATCACTCCCAGGTATGCCCTGAGATCAGAGAGAGCTCAGGTTTGTTAAGTCGTACTCTGGAGATGTCCAAAGGTGGGGCTGAGGTCGTATTCCTGGGGTTAGCGCCTGGCCCCATAGCAGCTGCTGCCCTAGAAAACTGAATCAAGGCTGAAATATAGCCAAGAATATGGATTTTGACCCCCCTTTTCTTCTTCTTTTTCTGGAGGAAATGGCCATATTTTTCTTCCTCATCCTGGCATGGAGGCGGGCTGGTTCCTCTCATGGGCTTGTTGGGACCTCACAGCCCCAGCCCTCACTTGGGCCATGCCTGGCGGCCAGCTTTCTCTGCTCTGCCTAGAGCGCTGTCTGCCAGAGCCCAGAGGCCTGGAGCATGAAGAGGATGTAGCAGTAGTGGAGACTAGAACCACAGCACCCTTAGGAAATTCTAATCACTTGGCAATTGAGAGCATTCCTGGAGCTAGAGAGCTATAGAAAAGTAATGTCTCAAGTTTGGAAAAGATTGCTAACTCATCTGCCTTCTTCCTAACACAGTGCCTTGGCAGGAAGTGTGTCCCTGTGACAGACATTCCCAAGGCTTCCGCGGTCCTCTGGGGGTCTCCGATAGCTCACGTGGCAGCTTGGTGAGGACGAGTAGCATTTCTGGCCTGGGAACTATGAGCAGTTACACGGGTCACACTTCTGAGTGGAGGCAGCGAAACATTTCTGAGTCCCTCCTCAGAGAGGAAAGTGCCCTGGGGAGAAGCCAAGGCTACAGAATCTTTCTGAGGCCAGAGATCACCTTGTGAGGACTTAGGGGCTTTTGTTGTCACAGCATAACCCGACCTGACCTGGAGAATGCTCCTAGCCTGGTTTCAGGCCTGTGGGGACTGCACTTCCCTGAGACGCAGGCAGCTGGGCTGCTCGCTGAGCTTGCAGCAGTGGAGAGCTCATTTTGCCTACCTATCACTGCAATCTGCTTCCTCACCCTCCCTGCTTCGGCTCCAGGAGATAAAGCTCATCCTGGGAGGTCCCTCCAGGCTGATGTCTATCCTCACCACCTGGAGGGCTGTGCTAGCAGTGCTGGACTCTGGCCTCAATTCCTGACTCAGTAGGTGCTAAACATGTCTGCACAATTTCTTGTGTTCGAGTCCTAATACCCGACCTAATGTTATTAGGAGGTGAGCCAGGCTTTTGAGGCTAGTCATGAGGATAGTGTCTGTCTGGATGGGATTAGGACCCTCACAAACAGGGCTCCCAAGGGCTCCCTTACCTCCTTCCAGCTGTGAACCCATGAGAATCAGCAGTCTGCAAGGAGGACGAGAATCCTCCCCAGGGCTGACCATCCTGGCACCCTGACTGATCTCAGACTTCCAGTCTCTGGAATGGTCAGAAATAAATTCTCATTGTTCATGAGCCATCTGTGTGAGCAGGACCTAGTACTGGAGAAGTATTCCACCCTGCCAGTACCCAGGAACACTCTGCCACACTTTGACTCCAGCTTGCCCAGGAAAACCCAGCTAACCTGGCTTGGGCTTTGATCCTCCATGGACTGTGAGCTGTTATGTGCAGGGGCCTGGGCCTGCCACCAGGCTGGTCAGCAGTAAGTAGGTGCTCAGTTAATGTTTATTGTGTGAATGCTCGGGACAAGAGGAGCGCCTCGTCTCTGTTATCTCTGAAATCTCTCCCTCATCTTCATGGAGAGCCCTAGGGAGGGCCCTCTGCAGCGCTGATGACAGCTTGGAGGGTCTCCCTCCAGGAGGCCCTGGCTGTTCCTAGAGGCCAGCTTGTACTGTTTCTGTCAAGGAGCTGTGGCTGGCTTTCCCTGCTTCGCACAGGCCAACGCTGACTTCTGGGAAGGACTGCTCTGTTTCCAGCTCTGTTAACACGGACAAGCCAGCTCATGCTTGGCTGTGCTGCAGGGAGCATGGCTCCAGCTTCCTGGGGGTCTGCTGGACCAGGCCTCAGCTTTCCCTGGCTTTGCTGCCTGGAATTGATGCGTTTGAGCTGCAGACACTGCCTCTTGAAGCGCATGCCTAGCTGACCTCACGGCCTCCTCAAGGCCACCACTGTGTGTTAGGATTTCATCTCCCCTCGTCTGCAGTCCTCAGGGCCTAGATAGGCTATGGCCAGGGAGGGCATGGTGGGACAGCCTGTCAAGGGGGCGCCTCTGGGCATTAGCAGGGCAGTGTCACCCTGTCCCTGGGAAGGCTGACCCTGTCCCTCTCTTCCCTGTCTCCTTTTCTGCTACTTTCTGTGTGTTTATAAATTTTATTATATTCAAAGATAAATTTTATTATAAAAAGGGCTAATCATAGAGAAAACCTGAAAGAATAGTCATAACTTCATACATTCACTTCCTATATTTAATAGTTTTAAAATTTTGCAATAGTTGCTTCATTTACTTATTTCTTACATCCTAGGTATGTCTTTTAAAGCAAATTACTGACTTTTACCCTGCATACTTCAGGATAATTCTCTCAGGAAGTTATCATGAATATAATTTTTTTTTGCTTTAAACAATTTATTTAACTGAAATGGACTTACATTTGTTTCTTAAGTGACTTCCATTTATTTGGATACATCTTTTCCCAATGGTGACTTACAAGATCTTCAAGCCAATATAAATATTTTATAAATATTTGGGTATATACATGCACTATACCTCAGCAATACTTCCCAGCAAGAAAACTCTTAAGAGTAAAGACCAGCCAGGCGTGGTGGCGCACGCCTGTAATCCCAGCACTCGGGAGGCTGAGGCAGGAGGATCAGTGCGAGTTCGAGACCAGCCTGGGCTACAAAAGTGAGCTCAAGGCCAGCCTGAACTG
>PVJA010033513.1:0-23269 GCA_004027025.1 Myocastor coypus | reverse complement strand
TGGGATTGTTGTAGGCAGCTGAGTTAGATAGAAATATTACAGGCAGTCAGACAGGACCAGGCCCTGGACAAGGTGACTTTCCAAGAAGAGACAGACACTCCTCTGCCGTGGGCCAGATCTCAAGACAAGAGTACACAGAAGCAACTACATACTTCCTTAAGGGTGGCCATCAGGGATTGATATGCTAAAGTATCAATCAGCTTAAAAGACCCTGGAAAGAGTCACGAGCCCAAGCTCAGTAGGTGGTGTTCTTGCCTGCTTGCTATGTGACTTGCCTTCCCATTGGATCCAGATGTTAATCAATTTGACCTGAAAAATGGTGCTTGTAATCTCATTGGTTGGCCATAGTCTTTGTCCCACCTCATACCCACCTAAGCGAGTTCCCATGTCTTCTCTATAAAAGTCCCTGGAAGAGACAGCTTCTGGGGGACAGCCACTCAGGGAAGGCCCTTCTGTCCCTCTCTCGGACAGGAGCTTTTTTTCCCCTCAGTAAATATGTTCTGCTCATTAACTCCGTTGGTTCCTAAAATTCATTCTTTGGTTTTAGAGAACACAGACTCGTCCCAAGTACTTTTCAGGTTGGGGATCGGTTTTCCCTATATCATCTGGAGGTTCCCTATTGGAGGTCATGTACCCCAGATCACGTTTTTCTTCCTGCATCAGGATCAGAAATACTGACTTCTTGGACTGAGATGAGAACCTGGAGGCGACGCCTACAATTAGCACTCAACTTGGCCAGAAAGCACAGCCTTCTCAACACGACAAATACTACTAACATATTGTGCAGGTTATCCACAGGACCTTGCGTGACCAATTTAGAGGTAAGCGGTGCATTTGACTAATTATAGTGCTCAGACACAAATAGCAAATAGGAATCTATTCCTCAAGGGTCATAATGGGGCAAGTTCAGTCTTTATCTGCAGAAGAGAAATAATTTAGTTTATTGATTACAAAGCTGTTTTAAGATATAGACAGTAAGGTATCATCTAAGTATGTTTTTAGATTATTCCATGAGATAGCTACATTGTAACCTTCTTTTCCCAAAGCTGGTACACTGGATCTCAGAGTTTGGGATGAAATAGGTGAAAACTTTTATGTAGCTAAATCTCAAAAAAGAAAAATTCACCTGCAAACTGTAGCCACAAATAACCTGATGAAGATGGCCATTTCTTTCTTTCTTTCTTTCTTTTTTGCGGGACTGGGGTTCGAACTCACGACCTTGCACTTGCCAGGCAGACACTTGTGCCACCGAGCTATCTCCCTGGCCCCTGACATTATGCTTTATTTCTTTTATTTTTGTATGGCCCTCTCAGCCTTGAACCATGGTCCCTGTGGTTACCTAAGCTTGCACTTTAGCCAACTGAGCTATCTTGCAGCCAGGCCTTTTCATTCTTGCAGTGTAGGATCCCTGTAAGAAATGTGGATGGTTTAACATTACAAAACACTACTGGTAGCCGGGCATGGTGGCGTATGCCTATAATCAACATTAGGAAGAACACAACTGCAACTGAGTCGTCTCAAACCTGCTTTATTGCAACCGTTTGCATAAATTGCTAGGAACCGTATTAAGTAGAACTACTCTATGCTTTCCTGATCTTATTAGATCTCACTCTAATCTCCCAGGTTTGTTGTCATCAGCTAACTATAATATGGATGTTACCATGAATCTGGATTCCTTTTTTGCTAAAGCCAGTCAATTCCATAAACTCATTTTTCAAAATTCTAAACTTTTGCTAAAAGGAAAGTGAAATTATCATTGTTATTATTATTATTTCTTTTTTTTGAGGCAGGGTCTTGCTATGCAGCTCAGGCTGACCTTGAGCTCACTTTCTGTAGCCCAGACTGGTCTCAAACTCACACCGATCCTCTTGCCTCAGCCTCCCAAGTGCTGGGATTACAGGCGTGTGCCACCATGCCTAGCTCCAAGGAATGTAAAATTCTTAGAGCAAAAACTAGATAAGTCATGAGGTCCTGTCCTGCTTATCAGCTCATCCCTAGGCCTCAACAGAGCTACCATCGCAGAGGTCATAGAACTAACTGGTCATGGCAAATGATTGTTACCCATATATCCTCTTTCAGCAGCTTGCCAGTTAGCTCATTTATTCAAGCACCTGCATGGGCAAAGCCAGTCAGGTGCTGGGGACCACAGTTCGATCCCTAGCTCCACTTGCCGGACCAGACCTGCCCTGAACGCAGTCTGAGTTAGCCCCCCCCCCAAATCCTCCTCTTTTAACAAACGTAAATATATCCATGCTTTTATAAATAGGTGCACACACGTATCCCATGGTATCTGTCATATAGGTATACAAACATTGCCTATCAATTTTTGCTAACTTACAGTTACAAACATTGAACTTAATATTGGTTCTGCTTACAGTAGTAAAAATCTTCAGAATTTTCTTGATAACTGCAAGATGAAGCATGTTACAGGGACCCCATGTGGTCCTTAAGGTCAAATAATGATTGAACACATACATCTTAAACTAAAGTCAAGTAGCCAAATAGAAAGGGGGAACACAGAGTCAAAACTTTGCTACACAGGCACTGAGAAGTGTGTCAATATTGGATTTTCAGCAAATGCCCCAGTAGTGATCGTAAAGGCTCAGGAAGAACTGGTTGTGGGGGGTTAAAAAAGAGAAAAAGAAAAAAAATATATATATATGTGTGTTTACTTGTGTATTTGCCTGTTGAAGTGGTATGTAAAGATATTAAAACACTTGTACAGCTACTAGAATAGACTATCACTAATCAGTGTTTGGAAGTACTGAACAAAAAGACGGATGCGTAAAACGTTTATGTCATAAAGTGCAGTAATAGGATTGTTTTTGGACTGGTGTTTGTATGACTGCCTTTGTTCCAAAAAGCATGAAAAAAGATATAACTAGAAAAATGATTATGCCTTTGCAGATCAGACGTTTGATGTTGTATACACCCTAATTGGATCCTGTTGCCCAGTAACCAGCCATGTTACTCTGGTCATGCTGATGATATCATTGTGGGGCTTTGACCCAGCTTTGTCTGCTGGTGGGGCATGTCAAAAAGTTGACGATCACCATGTCTTTCCTAGATGACTCATGTTACCTGAAGTGACAGTGGTCTAAGCAGGGCCTGAAACCCAGAAGAGCATTTGATTTGTATGGAGAGCAGAGTCCACTATGGAGGTCACATTGCTGCAGTGAGCTTAAGAATTTGCCCACAGTCTGCATTCCTGAGAAAAAATCAGGTATGTGCTCTGTGTAGATGGTTCTATCCAGAAAATGTCCACCTTCCCTTAGGGTTAGGGTTTAATGATTAGTGCGTTAGGGGTAGGGTTAGAGGTTTAGTGTCATGGTTAGTTTGAGGGTGATGATCAGGGATAGGGTTAGGGTTACTGTTAGGGATAGGGTTCCTGTTAGGGTTGGTGGTAGGGTTAGGAGTTTAATGTTATGATTAGATTTAGTGTTAGGTCCAGTTATAGATTCAAGGTTCGGATTATGGTTAGGGTATAATGATTAGTGTTTTAGGGGTGGGGTTAGGGGTTTAGTGTTATGGTTAGTTTTAGGGTTATGTTTAGGGGTAGGGTCACGATTCAGGTTACGGGTAGTGTTGGAGTTAGGTTTAGGTTTAGGTTTAGGGTTAACTTTAGGCTTAGGGTTAGTGTGTAAGGGTTAGTCGGCTATGGCTAGATTTAGGGGTTTGGTGTAATGGTTAAGGTTAGTGTTAGGTTCAGGCAAAGGATTACGGTTTGGGTTTTCGTTAGGGTTCGAGTTAGGGTTAGGTTTAGGCTTAGTGTTAAAGTGTACGGGTTAGTGTGTTAAGGTTAGGGTTAGAGGTTTAGTGTTATGGTTACTTTTAGGGTTATGTTCAGTGATAAGGTTAGGGTTAGTGCTAGGGATAGGGTTCCAGCTCGGGTTAGTGGTAGCTTTAGGAATTTAGTGTTATGGATATGCCTAGGGTAAGGTTTAGGGATAGGTTCAAGGTTTGGTTTATAGTTAGGGTTTGAGTTATGGTTAGGGTTAGTGTTAAGCTTAGCAATAGAGTGTAAGGGTTAGTGTGTTAGGCTTAGCATTAGGGTTGGGCTTAGGGTTAGGGTTTCATAATTAGTGTGTTAGGGGTAAAGTTAGGGTGTTAGTGTTATGGTTAGTTTTAGGGTTATGTTCAGGGATAAGGTTAGGGTAGGTGTTGGGATTAATGTTCCAGTTAGAGTTAGGGGAATGGTTAGGGGTTCCGTGTTATGGTTAGACGTATGGTTAGGTTTAGGGATAAGTTTAATTTCGAGTTAAGGTTAGTGTTCGAGTTAGTGTTAGGGTTAGTATTAGGCTTAGGCTTAGTGTTAGGGTGTAAGGGTTAGTGTGTTAGGGTTACAGTAAACCTTAGGGTTAGGGGTTTAGTGTTACTGTTAGTTTTAGGGTTATGTTTAGGGATGGGATCACAGTTCAGGTTAGGGTTACTGTTTGAGTTAGGTTTAGGTTTAGGGTTAGTTTTAGGCTTAGGATTAGTGTGTAAAGGTTAGTCGGTTAGGGCTAGGTTGATGGGTTTAAAGTTAGTGTTAGGTTTAGGGATAGGGTCATGTTTCAGTTGATGGTTAGGGTTCTAGTTAGGGTTAGGGTTAGGATTAGCTTAGGTTTAGCGTTAGAGTATAAGGGTTAGTGTGTTAGGGTTAGTGTTAGGGGTTTAGTATTATGGTTAGTTTTAGGGTTATGTTTAGAGATAGGGTCACAGTTCAGGTTAGGGTTAGGCTTAGGTTTAGGGTTAGTGCTTAAGGGTTACTTGGTTAGGCTAGCTTGAGGGGCTTAGTGTTATGGTTATTGTTAGTGTTAGGTTTAGGGATAAGGTTATTTTTCCAGTTATGGCTAGGGTTCTGGTTAGGGTTATGTTCAGGGATAGCGTTGGGATTATGGTTTGGCTTAGGTTTAGCATTAGAGTGTCAGGGTTAGTGTTTTAGGGTTAGTATTAGGGGTTTAGTGTTATGGTTAGTTTTAGAGTTATGTTCAGGGATAGGGTTAGGGTTAGGGTTGGGATTAATGTTCCCGTTAGGGTTAGGGGACTGGTTAGAGGTTTAGTGTTATGGGTAGCCTTAGGGTTAGGTAAAGGATAGCTTCAAAGTTCTGGTTATGGATAGTTTTCGAGTTAGGGTTAGGGATGGGGTTATGGTTATGGTTAGCCTTAACATTAGAGTGTAAGGGATAGTGTGTTAGCGTTAATGTTAGGATTAGGCTTAGGGTTATAGTTTAATGATAGGTATGTTAGGGGATTAGTGTTATGGTTAATTTTAGGGTTATGTTCAGAGATAGGGTTATGGTTATGGTTATGGCTCTAGTTAGGGTTAGAGTTAGGCTTAGGCTTAGGTTTAGTGTTAGTGTAAGGGTTAGTGTGTTACAGTTAGCATTAAGAGTTTAGTTTTATGGTTTTAGGGTTATGTTTAGGGATAGCATTAGGTTTAGCGTTAGGGTTAGGGTTCAAGTTAGGGTTACAGTTAGGGTTAGGGTTAGGTTAAGCAGAGTGTAAGGGTTAATATGTTAGGGTTAGCATTAGGGGTTTAGTGTTATGGTTAGTTTTAGGGTTATGTTTAGGGATAGGGTCACTGTTCAGGTTAGGGTTACTGTTCGAGTTAGGGTTAGAGTTAGGGTTAGGCTTAGGTTTAGCCTTAGAGTGTAAGGGTTAATGTGTTAGGGTTGACGTTAGGGGTTTAGTGTTATGGTTAGTTTTAGGGTTATGTGCAGGGATACGGTTAGCATTAGTGATAGGTTTACTGTTCCAGTTAAGGTTAGGGTTAGTCTTAGGTTTAGGATTAGAGTGTAAGGTTTACTGTGTTAGGCTTAGCGTTAGGGGTTTAGTGTTATAGTTTTAGGAATATGTTCAGGAAAAGCTTTAGGGTTAGTGTTAAGATTAGGGTTCTAGTTAGGGTTAGGGTGAGGCTTAGGTTTAGCATTAGAGTGCAAGGTTTAGTGTGTTAGGCTTAGCATTAGCGGTTTAGTAGTATGGTTAGTTTTAGGGTTATGTTCAGGAATAGCTTTAGGGTTACTGTTAAGGTTAGGGTTCTAGTTAAGGTTAGGGTTAGGCTTAGGTTTAGCATTAGAGTATAAGGGTTAGTAGGTTAGAGTTAGTGTTAGGTGTTTAGTGTTATGGTTAGTTTTAGGTTTATGTTCTGGGATTGGGTTAGGGTTAGTGTTAGGTTTAGTGTAGTAGTTAACTTTAGGGTTAGTGTTAGTTTTAGCTTAAACATTAAAGTGTAAGTTTTAGTGTGTTAGACTTAATGTTAGAGGCTTAGTGTTATGGTTTGTTTTATGGTTATGTTCAGGAATAGGTTTAGGGTTAGTGTAAGGATTGGGGTTCTAGTTAGGGTTAGGGTTAGGCTGAGGTTTAGTGTTAGAGTGTAATGTTTAGTATGTTAGACTTAGCCTTAGGGGTATAGTGTTATGGTTAGTTTTAGGGTTATGTGCAGGGATACTGTTTGCGTTAGTGATAGGTTTAGTGTTCCAGTTAGGGTTAGGGTTAGGTTTAGGTTAAGCATTATAGTGTAAGGGTTAGTGTTTTATGGTTAGTGTTAGGGGTTTAGTGTTATGCTTAGTTTTAGGGTTATGTTTAGGGATAGACTTAGGGTTAGTGTTATGGTTAGGGTTCTAGTTAGGGTTAGGCTTAGGTTTAGCGTTAGTGTGTAAGTGTTAGTGGGTTATAGTTAGCGTTAGGCTTTTAGTGTTATGGTTAGTTTCAGGTTTATGTTCCTTGTTCCTTGATAGGGTTAGGGTTAGTGTTAGGGTTAGTCTTCTTGTTAAAGTTAGGGTTAGTGTTTGTCTTAGGTTAAGCATTAAGGTGTAAAGTTTAGTGTGTTAGGTTTAGTGTTAGGCGATTAGTGCTATGGTTAGTCCTAGGGTTATGTTCAGGGATAGGTTTAGGGTTAGTGTTAGGGTTGGGGTTCTCATTAAGGTTAAGGTTAGGGTTAGGCTAAGGTTTAGCATTAGAATGTAAGGTTTAGTGTGTTAGACTTAGCGTTAGTGGTTTAGTGTTTTGGTTAGTTTTAGGGTTATGTTTAGAGATAGGGTCACAGTTTAGATTAGGGTTACTGTTTGTGTTAGGGTTCTAGTTAGAGTTAAGATGGGGTTAGGGTTATTGTTAGGCTTAGGTTTAGCATTACAGTGTAAGGGTTAATGTGTTGGGGTTAGTGTTAAGGGTTTAGTGTCATGCTTAGTTTTCTGTTTATTTTCTGGGATAGTGTTACAGTTAGTATTAGGGTTAGGATTCTATTGAGGTTAGGGTTAGTGACAGGTTTAGGTTAAGAGTTACAGTGTAAGAGTTAGTGTTTTAGGGTTGCGTTAGGACTTTAGTGTTATGGTTAGTTTTAGGGATAGGCTCACAGTTTAGGTTGGGGTTACTCTTCTAGTTATGGTTAGGGTTAGTGTTAGCCTTTGGTTAAGTGTTAAAGTGTAAGTTTTAGTGTGTTAGGCTTAGCGTTAGGGGTTTAGGGTTATGGTTATTTTTAGAGTTATGTTTAGGGATAGATTAAGGGTTAGTGTTACGGTTGGGGTTCTAGTTGGGGTTAGGGTTAGGGTGAGGCTTAGGTTTAACATTAGAGTGTAAGGTTTACTGTGTTAGGCTTAGCTTTAGGGGCTTTGTGTTCTGGTTAGTTTTAGGGTAATGTTCAGGGATAGGTTTAGGGTTAAGGTAAGGGTTGGGGTTCTAATTAGGGTTAGGGTTAGGATTAGGCTTAGGTTTAGCATTAGAGTGTAATGTTTAGTGTGTTAGACTTAGCGTGAGGGGTTTAGTGTTGTGGTTAGTTCTAGGGTTATGTGCAGGGATACGGTTAGCGTTAGTGATAGGTTTAGTGTTCCTGTTAGGATTAGGGGGAGGCTTAGATTTAGTAGGTGAGTGCAATGTTTAGTGTGGTATGCTTAGCATTAGGGGTTTAGTGTTATGGTTAGTTTTAGGTTTATGTTCAGGTATAGCTTTAGGGTTAATGTTAAGGTTAGGGTTCTAGTTAGGATTAGGGTTCGGGTTAGGCTTAGGTTTAGCATTAGAGTGTAAGGGTTAGTGGGTTAGAGTTAGCGTTAGGCATTTAGTGTTATGGTTAGGTTTAGGTTTACGTTCTGGGATAGGGTTAGGATTAGTGTTAGGGTTAGTGTGGTAGTTAATGTTAGGGTTAGTGTTAGGCTGATTTTAAGTGTTAAAGTGTAAGGTTTACTGTGTTAGGGTTAGCATTAGGGGCTTAATGTTATGGTTAGTTTTAGGGTTATGGTCAGGGATAGGTTTAGGGTTAGTGTAAGGGTTGGAATTATAGTTAGGGTTAGGGTGAGAATTAAGCTTAGGTTTAGTGTTAGGGTGTAATGTTTAGTGCGTTAGACAGCGTTAGGGGTTTAGTGTTATGGTTAGTTTTAGGGTTATGTTCAGGGATAGGATTAGGGTAAGTGTAAGCATTGGTGTTTTGGTTAGGGTTAGGGTGAGGCTTAGGTTTAGCAGGAAAGTGTAAGTTTTAGTGTGTTAGGCTTAGCGTTAGGGGTTTAGTGTTATGGTTAGTTTTAGGGTTATGTTCAGGGATACCTTTACGTTTAGTGTTAAGGTTAGGGTTCTAGTTAGGCTTAGTGTGAGGCTTAAGTTTAGCATTAGAGTATAATGCTTAGTGTGTTAGACTTAGCTTTCAGGGTTTATTGTTATGGTTAGTTTTAGGGTTATGTGCAGGAAAACAGTTAATGTTAGTGATAGGTTTAGTGTTCCAATTACTGTTAGGGTTAGGCTTAGGTTTAGCATTAGAGTGTAAGGTTTAATGTGTTAGTCTTAGCATTAGGGGTTTAGTGTTAGGGTTAGTTTCAGGGTTATGTGCAGGGATAGCTTTAGGGTTAGTGTTAAGTTTAGGGTTCTAAAAAAAGTTTAGGGTTCTAGTTAGGGTTAGGGTTAGTATAAGGGTTAGGTTTAGCATTAGAGTGTAAAGTTTAGTGTGTTAGGCTTAGCGTTAGTGGTTTAGTCTTATGGTTAGTTTTATGGTTATGTTCAGGGATAGCTTTAGGGTTAGTGTTAAGGTTAGGATTCTATTTAGGGTTAGGGTTAGGCTTAGGCTTAGGTTTAGCATTACAGTGTAAGGGTTAGTGGGTTAGTGTTATCGTTAGGCATTTAGTGTAATGGTCAGTTTTAGGTGTATATTCTGGGATAGGGTTAGGTTTAGTGTTAGGGTTAGTGTTAGGCTTAGGTTAAGCATTAAAGGGTAAAGTTTATGGGGCTGGGGAGATAGCTCCGAGGCACAAGTGCCTGCTGGGCAAGTGCAAGGTCGTGAGTTCGAAGACCAGTCCCCCCCCCCCAAAAAAAAAAACAACATTTAAAAAAAAAAAAGGGTAAAGTTTAGTGTGTTAGGGTTAGCGTTAAAGGATTAGTGTTATGGTTAGTTTTAGGGTTATGTTAAGGGATAGGTTTAGGTGTAGTGTTAGAGTTGGGTTTCTAGTTAAGGTTAGGGTCAGGGATAGGCTTTGGTTAATCATTAGAGTGTAAGGTTTAGTGTATTAGACTTAGTGTTAATGGTTTAGTGTTATGGTTAGTTTTAGGGTTATGTTTAGGGATAGGGTCACAGTTCAGGTTAGGGTTCTTGTTTGAGTTAGGGTTCTAGTTAGAGTTAAGATTAGGGTTATCATTATGGTTAGGTTTAGGTTTAGCGTTAGAGTGTAAGGGTTAATGTGTTAGGGTTAGTGTTAGGGGTTTAATGTTATGCTTAGTTTTAGGTTTATTTTCTGGGATAGCGTCAGGGTTAGTGTTAGGATTAAGGTTCTTTTTAGGGTAGTGTTAGTGATAGGTTTAGTTTTTTTTTTTTTGTCTTTTTGAGACAGGGTCTCACTATGCAGTTGAGGCTGGTCCTGCGCTCACTTTTGTAGCCCAGGCTGGTCTCGAACTCGCACCAATCCTCCTGCCTCAGCCTCCCAAGTGCTGGGATTACAGGCATGAGCCACCACGCCCGGCTAAAGTTTTTTTTTTTTTTCTTGTTTCAGAACCTTTGTTTATTCACTCATTTTTATGGCTGATAGGTTTAGTTTAAACGTTACAGTGTAATGGTTAGTTTTTTAGGGTTAGCATTAGGGGTTTAGTGTTATGGTTAGTTTTAGGGATGGGGTCACAGTTCGGGTTAGAGTTACTTTTTGAGTCAGGGATATGGTTAGTGTTAGCCTTCGGTTAAGTGTCAAAGGGTAAAGTTTAGTGTGTTAGGCTTAGTGTTAGGGGTTTAGTGTTATGCTTAGTTTTAGGGTTATGTTTAGGGATAGATTTAGGGTTAGTGTTATGGTTAGGGTTCTAGTTAGGGTTAGGGTTAGGCTTAGATTTAGCGTTAGAGTGTAAGGGTTAGTGGCTTAGAGTTAGCATTAGGTGTTTAGTGTTATGGTTAGTTTTAGGTTTATGTTCCGGGATAGGTTTAGGGTTAGTGTTAGGGGTCGTGTTGTAGTTAAGGTTAGGGTTAGTGTTAGTCTTAGGTTGACCGTTGAAGGGTAAGGTTTGCTCTGTAAGGCTTAGCGTTAGCGGTTTAGTGTTATTTTTCGTTATGCTTAGGCTTAGGTTTAGCCTTAGATTGTATGGGTTAATGTGTTAGAGTTAGCGTTAGGGGTTTAGTGTTATGGTTAGTTTTAAGTTTACTTTCTGGAATAGTGTTAGGGTTAGTGTTGGGTTTAGTGTTCTAGTTAGGCTTAGGGTTAGTGTTAGGCTTAGGTTAAGGTTAAAGTGTAAAGTTTATTGTGTTATGCTTAGTGTTAGGGGTTTAGGGCAACGGTTAGGATTGTGGTTCGGGTTGTAGAGATAGGGATTTAGCGTTAGGGTTGGTGTGTTAGTGTTAGGGTTAGAGTTAGTGTTCCTGTTAGGGTTAGAGAGTTACACTTGGAGGGTTAGGTTTTGAGATAGGGTTTGGGAGTTAGAGGTCGAGCGTAAGCGTTACTCTTCATGTGTTAGTTTTAGGTTTTGGTTTAGGGTTAGGCTTTGGGTTCGGGTTGGTGTTGGGGATGGTTTTAGGGTTTGAGTTTGATCTCACGTTAGACTTCAGGTTAGAATTAGGGTTTGTGTTAAGTTCTGTATTAAGATGAGTGGGTTAGTGTTAGTGTGTTGGACCTAGTGTTAGGGGTTTAGGGCAACGGTTAGGTTTCTGATTCACGTGGGAATGATATCATCTTAGCGTTAGGATGGGTGTATTAGGGGTTGGGTTATTGGTATTTTTCAGGTTAGGGTTAGAGTGTTAGGCTTGTGGTTTCAGTGTTTGGTTTAGGGTATAGGGATTGTACTTAGGTTTAGGCATAGGTTTTGAGTGCAGGAAAGTGTTGGGTTGGGGTTTAGATGTAGGATTTGGTTTCCTGTTAGGCTTCAGGTTAAGGTTAGGGTTTGGGTTAGTGTTCGTTGGAATATTAGTGGATTAGTGTCCGTGTGTTGGTGTTAGGTTTAGGTTGTTAGGGATATGGTGAGCACTCACTTTCCTGTTGTAGTTTTGGTTTGTTAAGGGTTAGGGTGAGTGTGTTAGCATTAGTGTTAGGGTCACGGTCAGTTTTAGGGTCTGGGTTCAGATTCGGGTTCGCCTTTGTGTTGGAGTATTAGGATTATAGGGTCAGGTTTACTGTTGGTGTTTGCCTTTGCATTGGGGTTGGGGCCTTAGAGTTAGTGTGTCAGGATGTACGCTAGCTTTACTGTGTTAGGGTTAAGGTTTCTCTTAGGTTTCGAGATAGTGTTAGGGACTTAGGGTTGGGGTGTACGCGTTACTCTTAAGGTGTTAATTTTAGGTTTTCGTTTAGGTTTTGTTTTGTTTAGGTTTGGGTTCGGGTTGGTGTTGGGGATGGGTTTAGGGTTCGAGTTTGGTTTCATGTCAGACTTTGGGTTAGGATTAGGGTTTGTGTTCAGATGAGTGGGTTAGTGTTATTGAGTCACGCTTAGTGCTGGGGGTATAGGGCAACGGTTATGATTGTTTTTCGGGTTGTAGAGATAGCATCTTAGCGTTAGGGTTGGTGTGTTGGGGTTAGGGTTAGAATTAGTGTTGCTGTTAGGGTTAGAGACTTAGGCTTGGGGAGTTTGGGTGTGGCTTAGGATGTACGGGTTATAGTTAGCTTTAGGAATAGGGTTTGGGTTCAATATGGTGTTGTGTTGGGCTTTCGATGTAGGATTTGGGTTCATGTTAGGCTTCAGGTTAGGGTTAGGGTTCGGGTTTGTGTTCGTCTTAAGGTTAGTGGATTAGTGTCATTGTGTTGGGCTTAAGGTTAGCTTGTTAGGGCTATGGATAGTTCTCACGTTACTGTTGTAGTTTTGGTGTTTTCAGGAGTAGGCTTAGTGTGCTAGGTTGACTGTTGGGGTTACGGTCAGTTTTAGGGTTTGGCTTCAGATTCGGTTTCTCCTTTGAGTTTGATTGTGAGGAATATGGGGTCAGGTTACTATTTGTGTTTGCGTTTGCATTCAGGTTGGGGCCTTAGAGTTAGGGCGTCAGCCTGTATTGGAGGTTTACTGTATTAGGGTTAAGGTTTCTCTTAGGTTTCGAGATAGCATTAGGGAGTTAGCGATTCGGAGTATTATTGTTAAAATGTTAAATTGAGGTTTAGGTTTAGGTTTAGGCTGAGGCTTTGGGCTCGGGTTGGTATTGGGGATGGGTCTAGGGTTTGAGTTTGGGTTCATGTTAGACTTGGGGTTAGGATCAGGGTTTGTGTTAGGTTTTGTGCAAAGATGAGTGTGTTACTCTTAGTGTGTTGAGCTTAGTGATATGGTTTCAGGGCTACGGTTAGGGTTCTGGTTCACGTGGGAATGATATGATCTTAGCATTAGGGTTGGTGTATTAGGGGTAGGGTTATTGGTAGTTTTTGGGTTAGGGTTAGAGTGTTAGGCTTGTGGTTTCAGTGTTTGGTTTAGGGTATAGGGGTTATACTTAGGTTTAGGCATAGGTTTTGAGTGCAGGAAGGTGTTGGGTGGGGGTTTAGATGTAGGATTTGGGTTCCTATTAGGCTTCAGGTTAAGGTTAGGGTTTGGGTTAGTGTTTGTTTGAATGTTAGTGAATTAGTGTCCATGTGTTGGTATGAGGGTTAGGTTGTTAGGGATACAGTGAGCACTCACGTTCCTCTTGTAGCTTTGGTGTGTTAAGGATTAGGGTGAGTGTGTTAGCGTTAGTGTTAGGGTCACGGTCAGTTTTAGGGTTTGGGTTCAGATTCGGGTTCTCCTTTGCATTCGAGTGTTAGGATTATTGGGTTAGGTTTACTGTTGGTGTTTGCCTTTGCATTGGGGTTGGGGCCTTAGAGTTATTGTGTCAGCATGTACGATAGCTTTACTGTGTTAGGGTTAAGAAGAAGAAGAGAAAGTTTTCTTTTCTTGGAACTAGGAGGAAGTAGTTTTCTGTCTAGTACAGTGTTTCCTGATTGCAGTGGGTTCAACATCTCGTGTTTGGGAGCTGGGAGCTCTGTGCTCCTAGGCCGCTGGTGATTTTGGAGGAGGTCCTGGAGCTCCACCTAGTGGCCGCTTTTGTACGGTTAGCCTGTCGTGCTGGGTAGTAGGAGCGGCAAGCATTGATATCTGGCCTCCTTGGCCTAGGCGGAGTCCCAGGAGGTCGGGAGTCCCAGGAGGTCGGCTTGCTAGGCGGGACTTCGTAGGTGTTGGTTGGGCTGAGCCGTGCGGCCTGCTGGCCGGAGATTGCACCCGCAGGCTTATGTGGGAGGTGGTTCTCTCTCCCCTGGTCGGTCTGGATGCCTGGGTGCCCGGCTGTGGAGTGGGGGCAGCGAGCCGCGTGGGAGATGTGGGTGGGGGTGGTCATCGGTGGGAATTGTGTCTTCTTCTGTCGGTGGGGCCCATTTAGCTGTGTCATTGTGATAGAAGCACCAGTGGATAGGGGACCCGCCCATCCCCCCCATAAATCTATGTATAGGACAGTGGCAGGAGGGAGGTGGGCCAGAGGGAGGGCGGGAGCGAGGGACAGGCTCCCCGGGGAGCTCGCGGCACACTTGCTGCCCCTGGTGCCTGCCTCCTTGCTTACCACCCGTACTCGCTGATTTTCTTGCCAGCCCGGCCCCCACCTCCCAGCCCCTGCACCCCTGCCTCCACCCACCCCATGTCCCTGACCTCTGGAACCTTGACTCTGCGACTCTCACGACCTTAATTTTGCTCTCCCCAAATGCGGATGTCAAGTAGCAGTGGCGTGTGTATATAAAACGATTATATGAGGATGATACAGCACAGAAGGGACAGTTTGCATGTGATTATGAAAATTTTCAGGAGAGTATCAAGAATCCAAACCAACACTCTATACTGAGAAATCATTAGGAAAAGTCACAGTGTAGTATAAGCTGATTATTGATAAATGTGGAGGAATATATTAAGAAAGAAGGCCAAGCCGGGCGTGGTGGCGCACGGCTATAATCCCAGCACTCGGGAGGCAGAGGCAGGAGGATCGATGTGAGTTTGAGACCAGCCTGGGCTACAAAAGTGAGCTCAAGGCCAGCCTGAACTGCATAGTGAGACCCTGTCTCAAAAAGACAAAAAAAAAAGAAGGCCAGAGCCATAACAGAGATCAGATCATAGGGGGCTTTGTGGACCTCAACAGAAAATTAGATTCATCATATAACATAATCTTAGTTTTGTTTTTAGTTCAGGGAGTGGTCAGCCAGAAGCATTAGAATTCCTGGAACATCAAGTGAAGGAAGTCAGAGTGTAGCATCCCTAGATGAATGCAGCTGTGGGACCAGCAGTAGGAGGACTGGAGAGTAAGGGCAGGAATTATGGTTAGGATAGCTGCAGTAGATATTCAGTTCTGCATATCTACAGGTAACAATGAGATACAGGAGCAATGGGATTCAAAGGGAGAAATTACTCACTTGCCTATCTTCTTTATCATGACATCTTTTACTGTAAAGCTATGTAGTATGCAGTGACTTCACCCAAGCTATAGCAACAGTCAGAAGTGTCCATTTTAATCTCTGCATCCCAGGGAAGATACTGTACCAAATGCAAATTGATGTTGCTGGAAATAAAATTAGGCTGTGTACTAAATTAGTAAGAGGGGTCAAATTTATTTATTTATTTATTTATTTATTTATTTATTTATTTATTTCTTGTTTCAGAACCTTTGTTTGTTTATTCACTTATTTTTATGGCCGGCTCAGCCCGTCCCAAGTGCAGGGCTGGAGCAGCATGTGGTGCCGGGGATCGAACTGCGGTCCCTGAAGCTGCCCAAGCTTTCCCAAGCAGGCGCTTTAGACCACTGAGCCATCCCACCGGGCCCCAAGAGGGGTCAAATTTAGTAGGCAGGAAAACTATTTGTGTGATGTCCTTTCTCCAACCCCGATTTGCTTCTGAGTTCTCTTAGTATCCTATTAATTACCCTGGTCACTGCATTACTTTAAGGTGTCTAGATAGACTCTACCCATTCTCTTTTCTCTGACCTCCAAATATTTGCTGTTGTGGCTTCAAGACACAACCCTCTGTTGTGTCCTCTGTTAGTTTATGTTTTAAATTAAACCCATGGCTTACACATCGTAGGGAAGTACCAAATCACTGAGCTTTACTAGCAATCCTTTGTATGTTTCATTTTTTGTCTGTTTTTGTTAAAGCATTGAAAAGCTTGTCTATTGTGTACCCTATTTTCTGTTGCTTTTAGAATCAGCCACTGATGTCTCTTAACTCTTTCTTATAGAATTTGCCTCACAAATGGTGTGAACGTGGGAAAGCATTCAATTTCAATTCACCACTAGTTAAACATCAGAAACTCACATAAGTGAAAAGCCACATGAATGTTGTGTGAAAGTCTTCAGTCGAAAAAAACAGCTTGTTTCACACCTGAGAACTCATTTAGGACAGAAACCCTGTGTGTATGATGAATGTGGCAAAGCTTTTTGTTTCAAACCATAGATCATTATATATCAAAGAATTCACACAGGAGAGAAACCATATGAGTGCAGAGAACGTCCAAAAGCCTTTATTACAAAGTCAAGCTCTGTGATCCATTAGAGAATTCATACAAGGTAGAAACCCTTAGTATGCATATATTAAATGTGGAAAAGCCTTTGCCTTTAAGTCTCAGTTCATTGTACATCAGGGTGCACACACAGGAATAAAGTCCTATGGATATATTTAGTGTCAGAAGGGATTCAGTTTGAAGTCACAGCTCATTGTACATAGGAGAAGTCACATAGGAATAAGATCTTATGTATGTACTGAATATGGCAAAGGTTTTACGAGCATGACAACCATCATTATACACTTGCGGACACACACAAGAAAGAGATTCCATGAATGCAGTGATTGTGGGAAAAGTCTTATTATACATCAGAGAATTCACACAGGAGAGAGCCCCTATCAATGCTCTCAATGTAGGGAAACTTAGTTGGAAATACCAAGTCATTTCACACCAGAGGACTCATGTGGGCCAAAAGCTTTACGAGTGCGGGAAAGTTTTGGTTCAAAATCACAGCTAACTATGTATCATAGAACTCGTACAGAAGTTTGAATGCAGTGAATGTCAGAGAGCCTTCAACACAAAGTCAAACCTCACTGTCCATCACAGAATTCATACAGGGGAGAAACTTTATAGTTGTAGGGAATGTAGAAGAGCTTTTACATTCAAGTCTCAGTTCATTGTACATCAGGGGGACCACATGGGTGTGAAGCCACATAGATACAGTGAGTGTGGGAAGGCATTCAGTCTGTAGTAACAGCTAATTGTACACCACAGAAGTCCCACTGGAGTGAAGCCACAGATTCAGTGAGCATGGAAGTCTTTAGGGGCAAGTCATACCTCATTATCCATATGCAGATGCACACAGGAGAAAAAACACGTCAATGCAGTGGGAAGTTCTTCAGTATCAATTCTCAACTCACTGTACATCATAGAATTCACAGAGGAGGGGCCTGGCGGGATGGCTCAGTGGTCTAGAGCACCTGCTTGGGAAAGCTTGGGTGGCTTCAGGGACTGCGGTTCGATCCCCGGCACCACATGCTGCACCAGCCCTGCCCTCGGGGCGGGCTGAGCCGGCCATGAAAATGAATGAATAAACAAACAAATAAAGGTTCTGAAACAAGAAAAAAAATAAAAAAAAATAAAAAAAATTCACAGAGGAGAAAATCCCTATGAATGCAGAGAATGGAAAGCCTTTAATAGAAAAGACCAGCGCATTTCACACCAGGGGAGCCATGCAAGAGAGAAGTCCTATAAGTGCAGTGACTCGAGGGAAGCAAGTAATTAGTAGCAAATAATACTTCATTATACACTTAAGAACTCATTCAGGGGGCCTGGTGGGATGGCTCAGTGATCTAAAGCGCCTGCTTGGGAAAGCTTGGGCGGCTTCAGGGACCGTGGTTCGATCCCCGGCACCACATGCTGCGCCAGCCCTGCCCTCGGGGCGGGCTGAGCCGGCCATAAAAATGAGTGAATAAAGAAAGGTTCTGAAACAAAAAATAAATAAATAAAATATTTTTTTTTTTTTTAAAAAAAGAACTCATTCAGGAGAGAAACTATCTGAATGTAGTTGTGGGAAAGCTTTCATTTGGAAATCACCACTCATTGTACTAGAGAGAACTCCTGAAGGACCAAACCCCTGTAAATGCAAGCAGTGTAAAAAATCCTTCACTGGGAAATTACAGCTTCTTTTACATCAGAGAATGCATGCAAGAAAGAAGCCCTATGAATGCCATGAATGTGGAAAAGCCTTCACTAGGAAATCTCAGCTTGTATGTCAGCAAACCCATTCAGGAGAGAAATCCTACAGATGCAACAAATGTGAGAAAACTTTCTGTCAGAAGTTAATTCTCGGTGTATATCAGAGTATACACACAGGAGAGAAAACGTGCAAATGCATTCATTGTCAGAAAGCCTTTTTTGGAAGTCAGAGCTCATTAAGCACCAGAAAACTAATATAGATAAGAGACATACTAATGAATTACATAAAAGAAACTTAAAAGTCAATTCACAGGAGATGCCAGCAAAGTTACACAGAAGAGGAATTCTAAATAAAATCCTGTTGCCAGGTGTGGTGGTGCACACCTGTAATCCCAGCACTTGGGGGACTGAGGCAGGAGGATCGGTGTGAGTTTGAGACCAGCCTGGGCTACCAAAGTGAGCTCAAGGCCAGCCTGAGCTACATAGTGAGACCCTGTCTCAAAAGGACAAAAAAAATCCTGTCAATGTATACCAAAAAATTCATACTGAACAAAAGTCTTATGAATACATAGTATATGCAAGAAAATCTACAGAAAACTATACACAAAACTGTATAAAATATTATTTGAGAAAGCTGTATGAAAGTTTCTGGTAGCAAGTTTTGTTTGCATTTTTGGGATAGGTCTTGTGTTGCCAAGATTGGTCCTGAGTTCTGGGCTCCAGTGATGCTCCCACGTCAGCTGCACACGTGGTTATGACTACTGCTGTATGCCTCTGCACCTGGCTTATATCACATTAACAGTTCCTATATGTGAGGACCTATATGAGGTAGACAATGAATGTAGACAAATAATAGTAATCGTATGATAACATTTATAAAGAAGGAAGTCCATGAAGAAATTGAGTAGAAAATAGACCCCTTTGACATTCATAGTTTAAAAGTATGAAGAGTTTAATGAGAAAAATTACAGAACCAATGAATGACAGAATCACCAACTGTAAATCTTTTCAGGGGCCGGGAGGGCATATATCTTAGAAGACTGGCATAAGAAAATCTTCATCTAAAAATGGCATCATTCATGAAGAATGACCATGTATGAACATGTCAATTGAGCTAAGTCCTCAGAACGGCCACTTCATTATGTATCAGAGCTCACTCTAAAATTGTTTCACTTCTTGGGACTGTGGGACTGCAGCGTGCGCGGGTCGCGGGGGCTCTCGCTCGGGACGGGAGGCGCGCAGGGCCTTCGGTGTGCGCGGGGCCGAGCGGCAGCCGGGCGCTGCGGGGATGGAGCGAGCGCGCACCCGTCCTCCGCGCCCCCGCCCGCCCCGCCCGCGCCGTCGGGTATGCCGGCGCCCGCTGCCGTCTTGCGGCTGTCTGGCCCGACCCTGCGCGGCGGCGGCCGGGCTGGAGAGTGCGCTGGGCGGCGGCTTCCCGCGGACGCCCGAGGGCGCGCGCTGCCGCAGCCACGGCGTGGTACCGGCGCTCCGGGTCCAAGGGCGCCCGCCCCGCTGGCGGCACTGCGCATGCGCCCGCTGCGCCCTCACGCCGAGCGCCGGCGCGTCTGGCCGCGTAGGTGCTGCTGCGCAGGAGGCGGGCGCAGAGGCGGAAGCGGGCTGCTGCGCGCGGGCCCGGCCACGCCCTGTGGCTCGGCGGTGCGGAGGGAGAATCAGAGCCAAGAGGGTAAGTGAGACGCAAGCTGGAGTGGACGTGGAGAAGCAGTCTCCAAATCCGCGCAGTGTCTCCCGGCTTCATCCCCCAAGCCTCAGGGTGTTACTGGGCAGCAGAGCCTCAGGTCATCTGCTTCAGAACGGGCCAGTCGGCCTGAGAGCATCCTGTCTCCCCACCTTGGGAAGCAGTCAGGAGGGGAAGACAGTCCCAGGTCCTGGTCATCCTCGGGTTTAGTCAGGAGATGAGAGCCAGTGCACCAAGGACCGCACCGTCAGGTTTCCTGTGGTTTCGTCACAGCCAAGAGATGCTCTTGACATTCTTACCAAGATCTTTCCAGGCTGTAGGCGTAGCCAGCTGGAAGGCATTCTGCAGTTCTGCCAAGGAGATGCGGTCCAAGCCATCGAACAAGGCTTGAGTGGGAAGGAACAGGAGCCAGCCACGGGGGACCTGGTACCCTCAGAAGATCTGGAAAATGCAGCCTGTCGAGGAGCTTCCCATTTGAGTCTAGCAGGGATTGGTTTTGGAACTCTTGGTAACAAATCTGCGTTGTCTACTCTTTGCACCACACCTGTTTCTTACAGAAGTGATTCCAGTCTCTACACCTTCAGCCCTAGGCTAGCTATTGGCCCACTGCGATTAGCATGTTCTTCTCCAGGAATAGGGCTGGCAGGTTTCATGTGGCCTTATCTAGCACCTGGGTTAATTCCAGCACTGCCTTTTCGGCCAGTTTTAGATTATGCCTTTTCGGGGATCATGAGGGATTCATCCTACCTTCCCACTAAAAACTCAGTAACTCCTGGTAGACTATTAGGCAGACCCACTCAGGACCATCTGTAGTGTATCTGCCATTCTCCCTTTCTGGAGTGTTTCTAGAATTGTACCACGTACACAAACACAGTGTTTCTTTTTTTTTTTTTTTTTTTTTTTTGTCTTTTTGAGACAGGGTCTCGCTATGCAGTTGAGGCTGGCCTTGAGCTCACTTTTGTAGCCCAGGCTGGTCTCGAACTCGCACCAATCCTCCTGCCTCAGCCTCCCGAGTGCTAGGATTACAGGCGTGAGCCACCACGCCCGGCTACACAGTGTTTCTTAATATATGTCAAAAAGTGTATTTCACTAGAATTTGGGGAAGTACCCTTTTCCATATATGTGAATGAAATACGTGACCTTAAAATTTTTATTTTTTTTTAAATAAGCAATATGAAAAACTAGGCTTGAAGACAATTGCATTTATTAAGTGAAAGAAACATTCTAACGTATGTGCCTTGAATAGCTCTGTTTTAGGAAAAATCTTATTTAACAACTTTTTGGCTAAATGATCATTATCAAGTTTGAAGACTATATATTTTATTTTTTGTGAACAGTACGGCTTCTAGCTGTAAGAAGTTTTATAATATAAAATGAACCAAGAGGGAAAATTAAAAATATGAATAAATTCCAACCAATGATTTCTAAAACTTTTTCCCTTGTTTCTATGTACAGAACAAAAACATTACCAAAGTACTTTGTATTTTCAGAAAAGTGATAAGTAGTAAGTAAAAAATTTGAAGTTTTGACTTTTTTCAAATGTTTTCTTTTTTACTCTTAGCTGTTGTTTGCAAAGAATAATGCCAAAATTTTACCACTTCCGCACCCACCCCATCCACTCTACTCAGAAATCCCATGAAATAGCTGTGGACTGTATGTGCTTCTCTCTGCCTCTTACCTTATTAAAGATAGTGTTTACGACCCCTGTATGTCCCCGATAAGGATTGATTTTTAGCACTATCCTGCTGTTAGATCTCTTAGCACTGCCCCTTTTACATTTTCTTTTACCATTGTATAAGTTGCTTTTATTTTTTTTCTGCTCGTCTCTTTCTCTTTCTACACAATAAGTACAAATTTACTGTGAAAAATATAAATCTCTTCAGCCTTGTGAATTTCATGAAGGCCTATTAAGTAAATCTTAGAAAATGAGATTGCGCCATGAAATGGCCACTATCGCTAATTGCAAGAGAGAAACACATTGTTTTCTAAAAGTATAAACAAAACAATTTGAAAGTGGTCATTTTGAATCATTCTGCATTTAATTAAAGTAAAACTTTTGTATCATAAAGTGCATTTCTACTGTGGATGATGATGCTGTTTTATTTTTTTTTTATTTTATTTATTTATTTTTTTTTATTTTATTTATTTATTCTTTTCTTGTTTCAGAACCTTTATTTGTTTATTCACTCATTTTTATGGCTGGCTCAGCCCACCCCGCGGGCAGGGCTGGCACAGCATGTGGTGCCCGGGATTGAACCTCGGTCCCTGAAGCTGCCCAAGCTTTCCCAAGTAGACGCCTTAGACCACTGAGCCATCCCGCCGGGCCCCGATGATGCTGTTTTAGTGTGCTGGTTCTGGTATCTGGGGAAATACCCCTTGCACATATGTCTATGACAAGAGTATGGCACCTATCTCAAAGATGAAGGTCATTTTGCTCAAAAGATGCCTGCCTGGAGAAAATATTGATTGATTCTATGTAGACAATGCTAAATGCACCAAGGGCAGATAAGATTTCCACAGGGAAAAATTGCCATTAAAGTTTTGTATTCTTGAGGTTTTAAAGTTAAAGAAAAAAAAATAAATTGTTTAACTTCTTCATAAACAGCTTCCTTTAGAAATGATTTTTAAGGGAAATGATTTTGCAAATGTTTCCAATTTTATGAAAATATTGGAGGAAATAGCATAAATGACTATAGTGTTTAAAGTTATTTTTAGTGTATAAATGTAACAGCCATAGTAATAATAATATTACTACTAATAATAATAATCCCGGACCACAGAGGTATTTAAGAATATCTTCCTGTTTGGGCTATGTACTATAAATCTTTCATAGTTTTGCATTTTACATATAAATGTCTTATGTGAAGCATTAATCAGCATTGTTGTCTCCCAGCAACACTGTATTTTCACTGTATTTTTAACAAATACAGCTTGTTGGTACTGCTCTAGTTATAGAAAGCAATGTGGCATATGTTTCATGAGTTGTTATAGGCTAAAATGTGTTCTCCTTCCACTGGCTAGAACATAATGGTGATTTTAAGAGAAGTAACCCTCACAAGGTGCACATTGATGATGGAACTATCACCCTGTGAAGGGTGAGGCATGATCACTAAGCTTAGCTGAATCACTCCTTTGAATTTTGAATAGACTCTTTATGAACAAAATAGTCTGGGTTTTTGTCATACCATAGTGTCTGAACTGAGCTATATTCCTAGCCCATGACCAACTTTTACCTTGTTGTTTGTCTGAGTATGTTAGCTATTTTGTCTGTTGCAGCTTAATAACTGCCTGCTCAGGAGTAATCACTAGAGTGAGAAGCTTCAAAGGCTTTGTGGAGACTAGGAAATGAGTATTGCCTGATACAGGAGAAAAGCTCTCAATTTTCTACTCATGTCCCATGGCAGGGACTTAGCCTTGGTACAGTGGGGTGAAAATAGTTACTAGAATCATATACATGCTGAGGCTCTAGAGTATTTCAGTAGCTGCCACTGAAAAATTCTAAATATAGTAAAGTTTCTGCACTTCAAAAATTCTAGACTGTGGTCAGTAGATGACTACCTCTAATGGCCATGCGGATCGTGGAGAATAATGTGCTTAAAACTTCCATTCAAGGTCCTGGGGGTATAGCTCAGCAATGCAGTGTCTTCCTGGAAGCGCAAGGTTCTGAGTTTGGTTCCTGGTACTCCTACCCCAAATAAAACCCTCCATTCAAGATGGCATATCAAACCAGTGGACTTAACGTGATACCCCTGAAATGTTTATGTGTAGTTGTAATCTGGGTACAAAATCATAAAGCTGGTTGTGTCATTTTTCTTCACAGTGTTAACATAATTGTTTATGTGAATAACTATTACTCTGGAAAAAGTGGGACCATGGCGGTTAGAGTAGGGCTGTCTGGGAAGTCTGTGAATATTAACCACTGCAAAAAGCCTCAGAAACACTTTTCATTTGGTGTTGTTTGTCTCAGCAAGGAGTTCCAGCTCTTACTCAAAGAAAGTGTTCCTTGAAGAAGAGGAAGCTAATAATTTCTG
>PVJA010033512.1:0-23217 GCA_004027025.1 Myocastor coypus | reverse complement strand
TCCTTATAGCCCTTCTTTTTCTCCAATTTTTGGTCTGTTATCTTACATTCTTAACCCTTCAGCAGAAACGCTTTGTGATACTATTACTCTGTAACATAGGTACTTGAGCTTATCATCACTGGCTTTCTGAGTATCAAATATCTTTGGCTTCGCTTGGAAATGATATTTTCTGGCCATCATTGATATTCTAATAACTGCTTTCCTTGGGCACTTTGTCACAGAGACAGGAAGCTGACTAATAGAGTTATATTGTGAAATGTACTGCAAACCTAAGTCCATGGAAGTCCACTTTCAAATAATTTAAGGCACATGTTAATAATATTAAAATAAAAAAACATATGCTAAATATGAAAAATTTGCATAGCGAACTTTCATTTCCACTAGCTTTCAAGTGCTTTTGTTTACTAAAACTTGAAAAATATTCGTTTTGACTTGCCATTTTCTCTTTTTGTCTTAGAAGTGGTGGCATGGCCCCAAACATGACGAGATTATACAACAGGCCACGGCAGCCTCTAAACGTAAATGATAGTATCTGACAGCAAGGTTGGGTGTATTGTGGATATGACATGTGGAATACTTTGCACATAAATATATATAATTTGGAGCCCTAATATATAGTTGCAGCTTTCATTCTAGCGTTATAGCTGTGCTTATATCTTGTAAACTCTTACTCTGGCAGTGAAAATCTTGGCTCGTTATCTCTGAGCAGTGTTTTAAACTATATAAACATTTGTTTGGTTATGTAAAATATCTCAAGTAGTTTTAGAACAGCTATTTCATATCAGTATCTGTAGGTATTTAAATATATTTGTTTTTGGCTTTAGCATTGAAATTTAAACAGAAACACCATTTTATAAAAATTGTCTCAGATACATTTTCACCTCTATCTCATTTTCCTAAAGATTCCTTTACTTTTACACCTGTATCTTTCTTCGTATTTCATTTCAGGATAATCAGATTTCTGATCTTGTGCTTGCCAGGTATGCACTTATGTCCCTGAACTATATCCTGGGTCCAATTTTCTTCATTTTTGTCTAATGTTCATACCTCAATTATTTTGTAATGCATTTATCTATCTAGATAACTAGCAAGGTAGATCAGTAGCTAGTGCATTCTAGTCATTCAATTTTAATTAAAATTTGCCTATCTTTTCTGAAGCTGTACTCACATTTCAAAGTATTTGGTACCATGTCATATGTATTTATTTAGACTCAACATGAATAATCTGACTGAGCTTATTTGAATACATCCAATTTCATTAATTAATTAATTAATTAATTCTGTATTACCCTTTTGAGTTAATTGGATTAACTCTTTTTATTTTCCTTTTATTGTGAATTAAGAGATTTCATCTAGATTAGTGGAACTTATTTATTGTTTATTTTTGAAGTGAATTTATGTAAATGCATGATTCATGTAGACTTTTGGTGTTCTAACAATGCAATCAAAATTTGTACTTTTTGTATTATTATAATTAACATGCAATAGTTTGAATTCTGGTTGTGTTCCCATTCCAAGGTATCTCTTCTTTTAGTGATATTATTCCATATGTAAAATTATATACTCTCATAAACAATAACCTGAATTTTTAATGACTGTGTTTTTATAGTTTCTTTTAACATGTTGTCTCTAACCCACCTCCCAAGTAACATGTGTACTGGACTTTGAGATTTCTTTGCTATATCTAGATTATCAAGTCACAAGGTCTAAGATCCTATTCTTATCAATATTTTAAAAAATCATACTTAAGAACAACATAACCCTTTTCAGCTATGAGAACGATAGAAGAGTAGCAGTGTGCATGTAATTGAAAATTCACAAAGGTCAAAGAAAGAAAAAAGGAAGAAAACACATCAATAATGACTGATTTTCATTTAGACTTAATGAAAATAACAGAATGGTATAAGAAATTCATATAAGCTCGTGACAAGTGATATGAAGACTTCCTTAGGTCCGTAAACAAATTTTTAATTCACTAAAATGTAGTAAAATGCAAATACTTTAACTCAGAAATAAAGAGTATACCAGTGTCATAGCAAACATTCAATAAAAAAATTTAAGAAATAAAAAATTGATAAGCTAATGTGATCTATATTGTAATGAAAAGGAAAAAGTAGTCAAGATGGATAATATAAGTAAGATTCATTATATTTTACCTAAAATAAATCTATTTAAATATGTAGGATATGAATATTAATATGTTTCCAAAAGACAGGTGAGAGAAAAATTATGAAATACAACAATATAAATAAACCTGTAGGTCATATGTGAATAATGAAATACATTTTATAGTACACTATTGAAAGAAATTAAAATACAATTGTAATTATGAAGTATCTGTTCAAGAAAACTGATACAATGGTGAAAAAAAAAAAAGAAAAATTCACAAAACAACCAAACAGGAATATCATATAAATCTATGACACAACCACAACCAGCTATATAATATTATCAATTATAGGAGATTTTATTCCAGAGTAATAGAACAGATACTCTCTTTCAGGTACACTGACAAATAGAAGATTCATCAAGACACTATAATATGGGTTGTAGAAAACTTTTACCATTTTTAATTTTAGGGAAGCAATAAAAGTATATAACAAAATAATATAGGAATAAAAATAGTTAATGCATTGCCCATCCTTATATTTAAATTAATTACTCAAAGTTAAAATATGGGCATAAAATTTTGTTCAAACTGTATAGCACAAACTTTCTTTTCAGTGAGTTAAGAGAAACTAATGGTATAAAGATCTTGTATTTTTTTACTTTGTCTTTTTTTGCTTTTCCCTCCCCACAGCCCAAATCCACTTTCTTATTGAGCCACATCTTCCTGTTTCACAATATCTGTCATATAACTGTCCTTATTTACTCCTGAAGTCTCACACCAGGGAGAAAATATGATGTTTATACATATGCACCTAATATATTTCAGTTATGAGATTATGAGAATGATACAGATCATCTGTCACATGAACATATACTAATTTTGACCGATACTCCACAATAATTTCCTGAGACTGAGACAACCAGAGAGCCATTTTTTAAAACAAAGCAACTTTTCCTCTTACATTATTCACTCAATAAATTTATATTTCTTCAATGTCTCTATAATATTGAAACAATACTCTCCTGAAAGCTTAATGTAAAAATTTGCCATAGCTAAATCTTGGAAGCAACACTAATGTCTATCAACTGACTAATGGATTTAAAAAAAAAAAAAAAAAGATGTGTTTTTGCACAATGGAGAATTGCTCAGCTATTAAAAAAAAGAAAGCCTTAAAGCTTTTGTGAGTAAATGGATGCAGCTGCACACCCTTTATATAAGTGAAATAAATCAGGCCTGCATGTGCGCATGTGAGCATGTTGTCTTAATGTAAGATGCTGAAAGAATAAATAAAATCTGAAAGGTACAATAGATACTGAATAGAAAGAACCTGTTCAAATGAAAGGAGTAAGTAGAATGAAGAAAAGACCAGAAGAAAAAGGCAAAGAAAAAAGAGACATTTATGTGTATATTCAGGAAATCTTCAATAATTGCATTGCTGATTTCTACTCATCTATTGAAAGGAACAGTCATAGCTTAATTATATTTTCTTTTATTGATTGATTTCTTATAACTTTTTATAAAATATCACTGTTGCATGCTTATATCTTGTAATCTAAATAATATAACCACCATTGTTGGATTCTTCTTATTTTGTTAAGCAAAATTCTGTATTGTTTCTATTTTTTTAGAAAATCATTAAAGAATAGATGACCCAGTCCACAGATGGAAGAAAAATAAATTAGGACTTACATCCAAAAATCCTCAAAAATAAAATGCAGTAAACATTATTTTTCTTAGACATCATATTTGAACCAACATTTCAATAAAAGTTCTTCTCTGAAGACAAATGGTCATATGACAGGACACAGAACATAATAATATATCTGGCAAATAGTAACTAAAACCAAAATGAGAAACCACAAAGTGACTACTAAGATGTCTTCAACATTTCTCATTGTTCCTTAGGTCTGCCAACAACTAACCTCTCATCTGATTTTTGTAGTCAGCAGTTACTCATACTATTTATGTATGAATGAGAATATCACTGCTTAGGATAACAAAAATGGTAAAATTTCATAAATATCTCAAAAATTCTTAAAATGTGAGATAGGTACTTCAACATGTTTTAATTATTATGGTAGTACATGCTTACTCCATAGAACTGAAATAATTTACATATTATACTTGTTTGTAACTATTCTTACCTACTTCATTTGTGAACAAAATAATAGACTTAATTCAAATATTTATGAATAAAAGAATAAAGAAATGTTATGTAAAAATCATATAGAATACAATTCAGCAACAAAAATAAGTGAATGTAGAAATGTTAACAATATAAATGAATTTATACATAGTTATACAGAGTGAAATATATTCAGGGTAGTTGATTTCATTTATAGAAATTTCTAAAAATTTAAACAGTCTTTCAGTACAGAAATTGGATGTAAGCTTAGTTGTTCGCAGACTTAGGAAAGAATGAGCAATGGTAAGAAAAAGTATAAAATAACATAAAAATAAAAAGTTACATTACTTTTAAATTTCATGATTGTGTTTGTTTTTCTGATGATGTCAATGGATGAATAGATATATAAATATGTTAACATTTATCCAAACCTTAAATGTAAATACATAGCAATTATTTTGTTAATTCTATCCCATTCACTCTAATATTTTTATAAAGATAAAGATTTTTATCTTTTTGGATTTGAATAAATTATAGCAGGACAATGGAAAAGATCTAGCCTTGATTTTATTCCTTGCATATATAATAACTATAGAACAAATACTATTGTTAAGAGAAGTGCTAGGAATCATTAATTTTTAAACAATACGGTAACTTACAGATTGGTTTGATGGAATGTTTAGGGGCCAGTAGACCTCTATCTTTTGTAAAATATTATTTCTACTTATTTGGTGAAATAAAACTGAGTACACCATTGAAATTTAAAGATACTTTTCTCCTCAAGAGATACCAAAATATTTTTAAATTATTTCACTGTTTAAAGCCCAATAGTACCACTATGCTGCATGTTCTATATAAGTATCATGTCATAATTTTATAGATAACAGTAAAAAATACCATATATAAATTTCTGCATCCACATATGCATTATTTTTGAATGTCTATTACATAAATAGGTAGGTAGATGAATACTCTAGAATACTCCTATTCCAGAGTAAATAAGTTAAAGTTTCAGAAAGGTCTAAATTAGTGTTGGTGTGTAGTCGCTATGCTCAAAGCAGTACTAATTTTCCATATGAGAGCACTCCACTCAAGTATATGAAATGTGCTTAAAATATATCTTATCTATGATAAGGTTGATCCATGCTTTCAGGAAACCAAGAAATGTAATGTTCTTGTAATATTATCATATCTCCCATAGACATTTCATATGCAATTGTGTAGTAAAAATAATGAGAAATTGTGTGGCTTTCATCAGCACTGTATTGGCCTTTACCATTAATAGCTAGTGTTACTGAATCACAGCAGTCTGTGACATGTCTAGGATACATTACCAAGGTAGCTTAATGAGGTCACATTAACCTTAATGTATGTGTTACAATAGGTTAAGCCCTCTTTCTACCTGACTGCACAAAGTTCTATCTTTTCACAATTCATCCTACCCAAGTGTCACAGGCCTCTCAAGTAGGCGCTTTGTTCAGCCCACTAATCTTCCCTAGATATTATTTAACTAACAAGATAGCTCTCTGATTTTGTAATGTATTATATAGGTACAATCAGTTGCTTTTGGAATGGATAAAATTTAAAATAAATATCTTTGGGTGCCAGGGGGATAGCTTAGGGGCACAAGTGCTTGCCTGACAAGTGCAAGTTCCTGAGTTCAATCCTTGGTTCCACAAAAACAATAAATAAATAGATAGATAGATAGATAGATAGATAGATAGATAGATAGATAGATAAATAAGATCCCTGCTTAAACATAAAAACTGATATCAGATGAAATAGCTGGTCATATGTCATGAGTACAGTAAGCACAAGTAGAATAATTTTTTTTTTTTATGTCAAGTTCACGGTATAAAACAGATTATTGTCTATTAAAATAAACTTTAGTAAAGTGCAAGGTTATGAGTTCGAACCCCAGTCCCGCAAAAAAAAAAAAAAAAAAAAAAAAGCATCCCTTTGCAAGGAAAATAAACTTTAGGGGAGGGCTGCCAAGATAACTCAGCAGACTAAGCATTTGATCAGGTAAATGCAGGGCCCAGGGTTCAACACCTGGCACTGCATGCCATGCCAGCCCCACCTGCCAGGTGCACTGAGCATGCAATGGAATCTGGATGTCGTGGCACATGCCTGGAATCCCAGCACTAGGGAGACAGAAATCAGGAGAACCACTCCGAGTTTGAGCTGCATAGTGAAACCTTGCACAAAAACAAAACAAAACAAAACAAATGAACAGAACTAAAAATAATAATAATAATAAATTAGATGATATAATTCTTGACAGTGCTATGGACAATTGAAGACAAAAAGTATCCTTATAGTGAAGTGGAGATTGAAAGCTACAGTCTCTGCCTGACATGAAAGACAGGAAGGCTTCTACAGAGCAACTTGTAAAAGATCAGGCCGTTTTATGTTACATATTTGTCGATGTGTCACCCTGCCAGCTTTGAACATATAGAGGGCTGAATACATGAGTGAGAGCATTGCAAGAACTTTCTGCATAAAATACACATAAACCCACTATATTCTGCATATAAATAAAAACAAATTTAAGAGCACAAAAATAGTCGTTTAGATAAAAACAAGAACACATTACTAAATAATATCAATAATCAAAACTTTAATATTTATTAAAATTAGAATTCTGGAAAATTTGTTTCTTTTTTTATTTATCTATTTTAGGGTAGGTTCTACAGGGTTTTCAGGGTCTCACTACATAGATCAGACTTATAGTGATTCTCCTGTTTTCAGCCTCCCAAGAGTTGGGATTACAGGTTTGCACCACCATGCCCAGTCTCATGTGCCATTTCAGTGCTCCCTGGGGGTGGTGCCAGCAGGGGGATCGAACCCCTGTTCCTGCATCTGCCTAAGGAGATACTTTAATCCACTGAGCTATCTGGCCAGTCCCAAAATAATATTTCAAATAGTCTTTTTTACGATTGTCCAATGCTATTTGCACGTGGATCAAAGTGATCCAATAGGGCTGGGGAGACAGTTCATTGGCATAAGCAACTGACTGGCATGTACAGGATTCCAAGTTCTATCCCTGGTACCACAAACAAACAAACAAAAAAAAAAAACAGCAAGTGATCCAAAACTTGAGTTATATTTCCTTACTTTTAGTTAATATTCAGTGTTACTGGTGATATATATATATATATATATATATATATATATATATATAGTATATATTATATTAGATATATTATATAATCTGTTTAAATAAATATTATCTCTTGAAGCTGTGGAAATAGTTCCACAGTCTAAGCGTCACCACTTTAATCTTAAACAAATAGTGCAGTCTGGGTATGTTTTGTGTTTTCACCCATACCAAGCTATATTGTCCTCATAAACATGAGGGGAAGAAATAAGATGAGAATGCTTGCTGATTTTCAATTTGCATGCTGTGTGATGTTTACTGGATTTTTCTTTTAAGAAAAGAGTCTCTGCACAATGATTCTTGGAAGGCTAGAGTCACAGTGAAGAGCTCCTAAGATCTTTTCCTGGGGCACTCTTACTGAGAGAAATGGTGAGGGAGCATGCATAGCCAGACTGTAGGTTCTAGAGACAAAACTACTAAAGCTTAATGGAGCGTCCTCAGACATCAGCGCTGAATCGACTCGTGTCTATTTAAACCATTTTTGGGTTTAGAATTTTGCTTTGTTAATCTTAAACTTCTATAGCGGAGAAGCCACAATGATTATTTCTGTCATTTTCAAACTTAAAGAGTAAGGATTTTGATCCTTTAGTATGGCTATATATAAGTGACACTGAAATTCTATTAGGTAAATTATAAAACATGTCCTTGCATATGAATTTACATAATTTTAATAATGCACAACAGTTACACTGAGAAAGCAAATGAGATCTGCTACTAACTGAAAAATGTAAAATCTAGGAAAATAATACAGTTTTTCTAACAGTATTCTTAGTCAACATTAATAAGTATTCAGCTCTAAGGTCTTGTTGAAATACATTAAAGTGTTCCCCTCTCCAATTCTTTCAATACATTAATTTTGTATCCAAATGGACCAAGTATAGTTAAGATGATCTATTATCTATGAGAGTGTATTTTTGTATAGAGAACAAAAAATAATTAAGAGAATACCTATCATAGTATTATTGTAAAGTTCTAGAATGAAATTTTTATTTTTATTTTACCACAGACTTTTTGCACAGAATAGTTCCATCTGTGCACTATTATTTAAAATCAGATATTAAATAATTAAAATTTATTAATAAAAACTGAGATAAATTTACTTATAATTTCATAAGAACTCATAATTAACTTCATATATTAATAAAAGTGATATTGCAAAATTTTGTTTCTGCATTTTCATCTTAAAAACCTAAAGCTAAATATTTTCAGAATATATGTAAATTTCAATGACATGCTTCTAAGCATCTCTATTATGATTCCATATGAAGTCTCTTTAAATTTAAAAGATACATTTATTCTGTTAAAACAATAGTTAAAGGGCTGGCCAGATAGCTCAGAGGATTGAAACACCTGCTTATGCAGATGCAGGGGCTAGGGTTTAATGCCCAACATTCCATGTGGGACCCACCCCTGGGGCGCACAGAGATAGGGATTGAGACTGGGCATGGTAGTATGGGCCTGTTATCCCAATGCTTGGGAGGCTAAACACAGGAAGATCGCTAAGTACTATCTGTATAGTGAGACCCTGTAGACTTTGTACTAAATACATTTAAAAAATAGTCAAAATTTTTGAATATATAATTATAATTGTGTTATAAATATTAAGGGCTAAAGGAAAGAGTGACAAAATGTTGGTGTTCAGTCAATTTTTATACAGTCATATTATAAAAACTTTAGCTCCACCAACACTGCTTTTTAACCTAACTAGTTCTAAGTCAGAAACATTTTACTTGGAAGTTTAAATGCCCCAGCATCTCTGTTCCCTAAATGAGGTCTTTGCTTACAGACAGACAACAGTGACAACTGTATTTACCTGCCAGGGGATCCTCACTGGTTATGCTTTTGTGTGTGCATGTTTTTTTTTTTTTTTTCTTTTTCCATGAAGATTGCTTTCAGTTCAATCATTCCCTCATTCCTTCAAAATACTAGACAATCACTATGTGTAAATGCTTTGATATTTTCCATAAGAAACAAAGCTTTAAAAATACACCTTCTTACCTATAAAACTGCATAATTTACATAGAGATCAACAACATAAAAAAGAAACTGCCATGGAATATTATTGTAGAAACACAGTGTCTTACTTCTCTGTCATTGAGACAGAGTGCTGACACATGTAATCTAAAGACTGGAGAATTTGCATTGGCTTATGCTTATTAGAAGATTCGGTTTATATGCAGCTGGCTCTGACAGGCCAGGCATGGTATGAGTGTCTAGGGAAGGAGTGACGCTCATGTTGTGATGCCCAGAAGAAAACTGTCCATCATCTCTGAAGGAAACTTACAATTTTAATATATGTTTCACTCTTATGTTCCAACCAGAGCTTTCTCCTGTTTCCCTAGGCAGCTACAACATTAAATGAATCCACAGACTGTACTTCTCTAGGGACATTAGTGGTGATAGATTTTTTTCCCCTTTGGTGGAGTACAGACACTGCTATGTAATTATTAAATAAATGCAGTAGCCTCTTGAAGAATGGTGTAACCTATCTCCTGAGAGTTTGGCCAGTGAAGTAACAGTCTAATATAGGTCTCCTCTGCTATGATATATTATTTAATCCCATGAACTATAGAAAATTAAGGAAACAAAAAAAAAACTGGTTATAAAATATTAAGACAGATTGATACTATATGTATGTCTATATGTATATACATATATATGTATACATATATATCAAGAAAACAAAGGTATTTTCAACTTTGTAGTTACCTATGTGCCCTGTAAATAGCTTGAACCATGAAGTCATTTAAATATTTTAGCTTAGAATTATTCAGGATAAAATACATTCTTCTAGTTAATTCAAATTTTTAAGCTAAAATTTATACAACAAATTTTATATTTATGTATAGAGATAAGGCAGCATTTACAAAAATGATTTATTTCTCATTCCTCTTAAATGCAAATTATTAATTTATATTTTCTACTTTATGTATCTCATCACTGGTCCTTCTTGTAGCTTATCTTTATTTTGTTTAAGCATTTATAAATGCAATTCATCTATATACAACTCTTTTATACCATGCTCCAGTAAAAAAGTTGGATGAAGTAAATTTTTCCACCATATGCATTTTTGTATAAACACTTAACACACTTTTTATTATAAAATATTGATGTGTCCACATATAGATAGACATATACATATGAATACATGTGTATTGATATGTTGACCTCTTTATAACTACTGTCCCTTAGGGGTAATGCATGGAATGCAATATTTGTTACTCCCTGTGGAACATATTCTTGCCAGAACTAACTTCAGACTTCCAGCATGTTTTCAATAAGTACCATTCATGGTGTGTGACATTGAATGTTATTTAGCAGTTTTTGCTATGGAGACAGAAAATATATAATAACCTCAAAACATAAAATAAAAGTAAAATGCATTATCTTCAATATGTGAAAATAAGAGTATTTTCTAGTATCTGGTTTATAAAACTATAAGTATATAGCTTTATTTTTAGTTTTAATTGCATTTAATTAGCACAAAGTTCAATTCTTGAAAATGTTATGATTAGGTCTCAGTTTACTTTCACACACTCATTCCACATTAATATTGTCTCTAGGACTACAGAATGTTCTAGACAGAGGAATCTGAGATCACTTTCTTATCTTCTAGTTTATATAATGAGATCAATTGCTTAGTGTTCCTGATATAAAGGAAGATGAGAGTGTCCTAAGGCTTCTGAAATCAGTATACACAGTATTGGTATAAACAAACTTACTTTGAAAGCCAGTTGTGATTTTTTTTTATCTTTTGCATTTTTATTAATTTTTGCTTTCTGTTTTTGGGTTTTGTTGTTGTCGTCGTTGTGCTTTGTTTGTTTGTTTGTTTAATGACTGGCTCAGCCTGCCCTGGGGGTGGGGCTGATGCAGCATGTGGTGCCAGAAATCAAACCGCGCCAGAGGTCAAACCAGATCCCTGCGGTTGCCTCAGTTTTCCTGAGCAGGGGCTTCAGACTGCTGGCTCATCTCACCAGTCCCTTGTTTTGTTTTGTTGAGGCACAGCCTCACTGCATCGTTTGCCCGGGCCACGAGCTCACTCTATAGCCGAAGCTAGTTTGAAATGGCAGTGAGTGCTCCTCTCCAGTCTCTCAGCCTCTCAAATCCTGGGGTTAACGTATGGATCACTATATCCTGATATTTTTATACTTTCTATTTTCATTTGGTTGATGACTAGGACAGAAAATTAAATGCAAGAAGTAGTGAGCTACACAGGCAGCTTTTTTATTTTTATTTTGAAATAGTATCTCTCCGTGTTGCCTCCATGGCCTTGATTTTGGGATTTTCCTGTTTGAGGGTATGAATAGCTCAGATGATAGCCACTGTGGTCAGTGTCTAATTATTTAAATGCATGAGTTTAAATAATAATGTCTGAATCAATTCATAATTAGTTTGGCAGCACATTCACACCATTTGCCCTCAGGGAAGATTGTGGTCTTCAGTCTCTGGTGTAGGAGAAGAGCCAAGGTAAATCTGGAGGTTTCAGATATTTTTTTCAGCACTTCAGTGCATATATTGATCAAAGCTCATTATAATTTTTTGTAATGAATGTTTATATTGTTGAAATGATAAAAAGCAAGAGAATTACTTTAATTTTACTTTGAAAACAATGAGAACCAAATTTCTGCACCTGGAGGGTCTGTCTCTAAATTCCAGTTAGGATCAAAGTAGATTCCATAGAAGTTAAGAAAAATTATGAGACTGAGGCTTACAGTAGAATCTCTATGAAATTGAACTTATGTGCCCATGTCTACATAAAGCCAGAAGAAGTAAAAATTTAGAGTGGATTCCATCTACATAGGTGGATTCTTAAAAGAACTCATCACAAATTCATTTAACAAATAAATTAAATGACTTAGATAAATAGAATAAAAGCTAAGAATGCAATATCTACCACCTATAAATATTTAAAACACTCTACAACACAGTTATCTTATTATAGAGAAAATAACTCCCAACTTGTTAGATGTCAGTCATGACAAGTTTTTAATTTCAGAATATCCTGAAATGAAGTCACAAACCAAAGGAGGCTCACTGAAAATGAGAATAGCTCCTGGATTGGCAGAGGGAGCCTGAGTTGGTAGCCACTAAGGCTCGTTGTCAAATAATTTAAACAACAAAATCACAACATGGATCCCCTATGGGTCAATTTTCAATTAACTGATAGGATTGCAAGTATAATTCCTTAGCTAATATTGTTGAATAGGGAAATTGTGGAAGAGTTCCTGGAAGGCTCTTCTTGAAAGAAGAACGTTTGGCCCTGTTTCTGTATTTTGTTACGTACAGAACTTACTCGGATGCTTCCTCATCCCCTCAACTAGCTTTAGCAGATATTTCTGCAAAGGGATGGAGCCACAAGTTCTGGTCACCTGCCTATGTGGCTGATGGCTGTCTAGACCATTTGGACCAGGCGGTGCTAATTACAGTATGCTCACACACCACTGTTTATTTCTAGGTACACTGCAATTTCTGTATTAGGACTCCCTCCAAGCATAATCTTTTGACAGTCTCAGCTGTTTCTAATTCTAACTTTCTTGAAGGCAGAATCCTTCCCTGATAGCATATGAATTTCTCTGCACTGTAACTATCTATGATAATATTGCCAGAAAACTCAGTTGATATTAAAACTCGAGGACTGAACATTGACATCACAATATGTTTAATGTCTGTAGTGTTTAAAATATATGTATTATAACACAGTCATCATTTCTTTCATTATACATTTATTAAATCATACATATGACAGTTACAATATATTCATTGCTGTAGCAGATACAGTTAATGAATTGATTAATATCCACTTAAAACATCTCACTATTCAGTGCTGACTAGTACGCTTTGTATTTCTGCTTAACTAGAAAGACAATATAGAAAAAAATTGCCCTAAAATGGAAAGAGCAAGCTTATTTTAAGTATTAAGTATAATACCTGTGTTATGGTTTGTGTCTAGGTGTGCCCCCAAAGCCTCATACAGTCTTGGGGTGGCTTTTGGAGCTCGTGATTGATTATTATGGGTTTGAGTACTGCAACTCCCCTGGGACAGGTGATTTGCATTTCAATATAAGGAAGAAAGGGACATTAGCTGCTTGAGCCACTGCTACTCCTTTCTTAGCTCTTGTTCTTTGCTTCCACCATGAAAGGCTGCCCTCTGCCCTGTGCCACCCTCCTTTGGAGCCAGCTATGCTTGGACTGAAACCTCCAGTAACTGTGAGCTAAATAAACCTTTCCCTCCCTCATTTTGGGCATCAGTATTTGTCCCAGCAACAAATAGAGTAATTAAGACAACATGAATATGCAAAATTAAAAAATCAAATCAATTTCAGTAGATAATTATGTTTAATGTTTTACAAATCCAAGACAATATTTATGCAAATATTAAGCAAGAATTGAAAAGTACCAAATTTTTTTGGAGTAATAATACCACATGATAGCTCCTAAGTAACATTTACAGAGATCTCTGATTTTTACACATGAAGCAAATAATTATAAATGACATTGACAGAAGTAGTATTAATCATTCCTAAGTAATGATTATTTAGAATAAAAAAACTGAAAAATTGAGGACCAGCCAAATAGCTCAGCAGTTTAAAGTGCCTGCAAGCAGACACTGGGGCCGGGGTTTCAATCCTCAGACCTGCCATGCCAGCCCTGTCCCCAGGACATGCTCAGACGGACTGGGTATGGTGGTTCTCACCTACAATCCTGCTCTTGGGAAGCTACAAATAGGCTGATCACTACGAGTCTGATCTAGTAGTGAGACTCTGAACACCCTGTAGACCTTTCCCTAAAAAAATACAAGAAACGAAAAAAACCTAGAAATCACAGTCAAATTACTAAGTATAAGTCTAAAATTTTAAAAGTATATAGAAAACTTGTTAAAAATTATTAAGTTTTGAATAGGTCTAATACATAAATTATACAAGTTCAGATTCATTAAAAAAAGGTTCTGTCACTTATTAACTGAGGTTTAATCAATTTCGCAGACCTCTATTTGATAATCTGGACAACTATTTGAAGACAATTATTTTTATTCATAAATAATTTATATCAGCATGCTAGGACTTCTGTACCTATAAATTTTATTCTCTAACAAATTGTCAAAAATCACCAAAATTTAATTCTGTTGCTCAATAAAAATAATCACACAGCATTTCTTTCCACAAATATTTCCAGAGTTCTTCCCAATGTAGGGGTGAGTAGTTATGGGCTTAATGAATTGCTGATGTAACTGTGACTAAATACATGTGATAAATATGGCCATTCCAAATGAATTTAATAATACTTAAGTTAATACTTATGAAATTACAAAGAATAAGGTAAAAGACAATGAATGTCAGGAGAGAACAATAATGTTATAAAACTTGATAATATGATAAATAAAGTGCAAGAAATATATTCCAAGAAATAAGTATATGGCTCCAGGGTAAGAGATGGTGTCTTTCAGTACAGTGTGGAAAATATATTAGAATGGGAAAACAATCTGGGAAATGCCTCAACTGTTTTCCAAATTATCTCTTAAAAATACCACTATATCTCATGTCATGACTGAGCAGAGAAATGATTGTGTACTATATATATATATATCTTATATCTATATATATATATATATATATATATTTTCTCCCTCTCCACTTTGGTACAGGGTCTACAAGGTGCTCAGGATCTCACTGTGTAAATCAGACTTGTATGGATTCTCTTGTTTTGACCTCCTGGAAACTGGGATTACAGGCACGCTCCACCTTGTCCAGTCTCAATCACCACCTCATTGTGCCCCATGGGCAGGGCCAGCACAGCATGCCAGAGATGGAGCCCCAGTCTCTGCACTCTGCCTAAGTAGGTGCTTTATTCTGCTGAGCTATCTGGCTGGCCAGGTATCTTATTTTTTTTCAGTTAGGCTATATCTCCATAAATAACATGCATTGTTTCAATAATATGAATTCCATTTATATGAAGGTAGTAATATTATTTAAATTATATTTATAAATATTTTAAAGTATATGGCATGTGTGCTTCTCTAGTTAAAAATATAAATAATGCACTTCAATTCCTGCACAGAATTTTAGATTTCTCTGCTAAAACAAATCAACATTATTTTCTCTTTTTCTCCTTTTTTTTATTTTTTTTATTTTATCTTTTCCCCAGCAAGTCAAAATATTGAACTACAGCAGTTACCTTATGGAAGCTCGGGTCCGAGGAAATTGGATTGCTTTGGATTGCTGATATTTCAGAAGTTTTATTCAGTCTTTGGGAGATAAGGAAATGATCTCAAATAAAACTTTTCACAGCCCTATTGTACCTTCTTTATCTTCTAAGTTAAAGCCCCTCGTCAGCCTTTGATTCCGCTTCACTAAAATTTCCAGAAATTCATTTGTCTCTGAATGAAACCTTCTACAGCATTTCTATAACTGCAAAACAGCTGCTGAAAATTCCAGAGACCAACAAAGTATTTTAAATGGTTATTTTAAAATCTATCAGTTGCTAATTTGTACTCTTTTCTCTAACCACTTGAAGTATTTTCCACAGAATTACCTAATTAAGATAAAGAAGAATTATTTTCTTGCAATTTACCTTTAAGCAGAAAACATATCTTTATAGTAACCTGGTAGCTGTATTTTTCTCTATTGCCTTTCTATAACACAAGGTATGCCATATTCAATGATCTTTTTACTCCTAGGTCTATTGCACACCACTAATAATAACCAGACCTTTGCTATTTGTAGAGAAAGCAGCCCAGTGAAACTGGGTCAGGAAAGTTTCTTTTGTATTGGCTGCACAGATATTTATAGAAAAGGGGGGAAAAACAGATATGTGAACCTATCTCTCTATATTTTTTCTAAGTACATTAGTATATTCATTTATTTCATTAACACAAGCACTGTGCATCACTTAGAATTAGATTCTTAAAACTAATTTTAAAAGCATACTTTCTCAAGCACAAAGTTTTGTTTGTAGAAATAAACATTGTTGAAATATGACAATTTCTATATCAATCGACCTAAAAATTATATTTTATTTTATAACAACTCAATCCATATTGTTCTTCCCTCATTGGAAAGTTCAAGTGAAACTTAATGACAGTTAGGAATTGTGTGTCTTCAATCTGCTTTTGACAAAATTTGGTGTAATGTCTATGTTATTCTAAGTTTTTCCCCAAGGAATATTAAGTTTTTCAACCAAGTTTTTAAAGTACTTTAAAGATTTCACAATACAATGTACTGCATTAGTGGGAATTTCAGGGCACGATGAAGATTAGGTTAGAATTGAAAGAAATGATCCTGTCTCATTCAACCTGCAGACAACACCAGGCAGGTGATTTTCCAGGCTTATTGATTTTTACCTAGGCTTTTGTTGATCTTTTGACTAGCAAAAATTCAATAAACTACCTTCAAATCCCAGTGCCCCTTTTGACTAGAGACAAAGAAAGCTAAGTTTTAAAATATTCACAAGATCATGCCCTAGAATTTTATAAGGCCTATTTTATTAAAGAGATCTGAAATCTAGGTTTCCTATAATCTAAGAAGGTGTAGAGTGGTCGGTTCATTAGAAAGTATATTGGGGGATGTAACAAGGCAGAAGCCACAAGAAAATCTGCATTCAGTGTACCTGTGCCATGGTGCATTTGAATGTTTTGCATTTGATATCTATAGGAATTCTTCGCACAAATTATGGGGGTATGTACTAAAACAGGTATTTATTCGATGTCCAGTTAAGGCTACTAGCCTTCCCTAAAATCCTGGTGAAGTGCACTGCATAGCATTTTACTTACACAAGCTTTTGTTTATACTTTGGCATTTCTGTTACTGCATTTTCTTTCCTTGCCCTGCCCATGTCCTTCCTTCCTTCCTTCGTTCCTTCCTTCCTTCCTCCCTTCCTTCCTTCCTTCCTTCCTTCCTTCCTTCCTTCCTTTTTTCCCTTTCATCCTTCTCTCCTTTGCTCTTTTTCCTTCCTCTTCCACCTCAGCTTCCTTTTCTTGGTTTCATGTGTTCTAATCAGCTTTTCAACACATTCCATCAAAGCTATTAGGTCAGGTAAGCCTGTACTGCTTGTGTCCCTGCCTAGACCTTCCTCTTACCAGGCCCCTGGCTATATTTCTGAATGTCTTTGTTATTCTTTTTCTCTCCCTGTCTTGATGTTTTCATACTCCTTTATTTTTATCATTTTTTACTCTATTGTATCCACTCTTAAGAAAGTCCCCTCCATGTTATTATTGACATAGATTGATATATTGTCTTTATAGCTTTTTATTTCAGAAAAATAATTATGTCTTCTCTGTTGCTTCACCAGGCATGGAAATATTTGTGACAGATTTATTTTCAACACTTGAAAAAATATTACATTATTTCATTCTTGTTTCCATCCATTCAGATTTAAAATATGTCATCACTGAAGTTGGTGTTCTACCATAGGAGAAGTGCCATTTCCCCCAACTGTTTTCAAGGTACTTTTGTACATATGTTAGCTTTTAAAACTTTAATCTAGGAAGTACCTTTCCGAGTTTCTTTTATATTTCACTTATTATGATGTTCTTTCTTCATTTTGAATCTATAAGCACATGTCTGGTCGCATGCAATGTAAGAAATTCTAATCTATAATTAGAATTAGAATTCTATAATATAAGTTACAGAATCTTGACTTGGTTAGCATTTATAAATTATGTTTGTTCTGCTTTATTAGATTGATCATACAGTCAAATTTCTGGGAATATTTGAAACTAGTGATTAGATTTTTATTCTTTTTGACAAAATTGCATCTATTCAGTTGGGCTCCAATTTTGATTTACTGGAGTGGCCCTCTGTTTCCTGTACATTCGGCTTTCTACATAGAAGAAAGCTCCCCAAGGCCCAATATCTGATAGCTTGAATGTAGAGATAAGAAACTAGCATCTTAAAGAAGTGAAGAACAATAAACAAAGCTTAGGGCGGGTTGTAATCTGTTACTTACGGATTCCAGAAAACTGGGATTTAAGAAGCCAGGTAACAGTTTATCCTGATTGATGTCTCCGCCCTTACTTCAGCTGTTAGTGATTATCTCCTTCCCTCCTTATAATCCTCTTATTTAACAATTGTGTGAACTTAGCATTAAACAAATAGTGAAGGTCAACAGAGGTTATGGTCCTAAATAAAAAGGAGATGCTTCTGGAGCTCTGAGCTCACTTCAAGAGAGACAAATCTCAATGAGACCTCCAAAGTTACATTCATTGGGTCTTCTTGTCGTTTCTTTCAGCACTGGACCATAACATGCAACACTTGAAAATGGGAAAGACACTTTTGTCTGGCGATATAAAAAAGTACATCTTATATCTTGGATTACTGTGAATAAATTAAACACTTCTGGGTCTCATCACGGTCAGCTACTTCTCACTTAAAATGTTTTCTTTTTTGTTTTTGTTTTATTTTGGTTTTGTACAGGTGGTGGAAGAATACTTCTCACTATCACAAATAGCAGTATAGACTGGCTACTGAACATCTCCTTCTAACAAAAACAAAAGTTCCTGTGTGCTAGGAATATTTTCCAAAATGGTTATCTTGTCATAATTTGATCCTCCCTTAGAAACTACTGAACTATTTTTGTTTCCTTATCTGATAAAAAGGACTCTTTGGGACAGAGGTGTGCCACCTGCCTGCAAAGCATGAGGTTCTAAATTCAATTCCAAGTACCCCCAGCCCCCAGTAAGAAAAACGAGCTGCTGGCATACAGTGGCTACATCCTTGACATGAGTGGGAAACCTCTGCTGCCAGTGGTCCATGTTTGCCGACTTGTTGCTAAACTGCACTTTATCAAATATCACAGTGACAGCGCTTTCTTCAAGCTTTTCAACCTCCCCATACAGAACAGTAATTCTCAGAACAGCAGCACCTAGACAAACATGGAGAACTTTAAAGCAGGCACTTGTGCCTCGAAGCTATCTCCCCAGCCCCGGTGGTGGATTTTAAATAGCATCAAAGTGCAGACTCTGCTTTCAAATAAAATTATGGTTAAAAAAAAAAAAAAAAAAAGGACTCTTTGGTCCAGTTAGAAGAGGACCACCCAACCAGGTATTTACCGTGGTATTTACTGTGATAGGATGCTCTTTGCGGATGCAGTGTTCCTAGCAGAGTTCCGTAGACTGAGTTTTTGTCAGCTGAGATTTTGATGGACTTTTCTTCTTTGTATCAGTGGGCTCGTCTGCCACCTCACTTGACCTGATGAAGGATGAAGCCACCATAGACTGACTTGATTGGCAGTCAAGACCCTTTGCTCATGGTGATGAGTTATGAAATTCCCAATCTGAACATTCCTCCTCCCAATAAGGGTCCCTAACCAGTGTTTTGTTTTCCTCCTGTATGTCCAGATGCTTTTTTCTACTTCTTGCTTTGTTTCTGCATTTTGTGAGGGTGGTATTTTGAAATCATGAGTGAATGATAATATAAATAGATTAAATATATTTATTCCATTTTGTTTAGGCTGAACTTTTGAGTGGACTTTTCACACATTGTGCCTTACCACTGCTCATATATATATATATATATATATATATATATATATATATGATTAAAATAGAATTTTATATAATGTGAGAAATTTGGATATTATATAGTTTGCAATAAAGAATTAATTTATACTTTATAAAGTTCATAATTTTAAAATGGCAGGCCTAACAGGGTGGTTCAAACCTGTAATCTCAGTACTCAGCAAGTGAGGCAGAAGGATCTCTTCACGTATGAAGCTGTCCTGGGCTGCAAAGCATCTGAAAATAGAGAATGATTTAGGCAAACAGTGGAACCAAGCAATATTTCTCATACTATTTATTTGTGCATCTTATTAATCAAAATGTCTTATTTATACCTCAGTTCTTCTAAATATTACTATAATTGAGTTATTTCTAAGTATAATGCTTTCAAGCTGCTTCCTATCAAGAATTCCTTGTTTATATATCTGCACTTAGTAATTTTATTGATAAAATACAGACTCACTTTATCCTCTGCATTGGTTAAATATTTACTACTGTGGATCAAGAGACTGTCCTCTATAACTTTTGAATGAGTGATAAATGATTGACTTATGCCTAGGTTTGTTATCTGTATGGTGGGAGACACATATTAACACTTTATCCTGTCACTAATAATGCCTTTCAACTCATCAATTATAATTGGAACTAAAAGACTGAATTTATAAAGTAATTTAGCAGAATTCTCATAGTGAAAAACTGACAGTTTATTTACTTATATGTGCTGATGGTGCTAAATAATAACTTATGTACACACATTAAAAAAATCAAAACTAGTTAATAAAACCTAATGTATTATCATTAATCACTTTGAATGAAAATAATTGAACCCCTAATGAGTACCTGGTATGGTAATCACTATGGCAGATGTGCCTTTATTATGAATAAAAATGGACATACTGGCAATGAGAGCCTCAATTACTATTGACAATAGGCAATTTATCATTTTTCATTAATCATAGAACATAGGATAAAGAAATAGATTTAAACTTATTTAGGGGCAAGAACAGCTTACTGGTGATCACCACAGCAATTTCAAGTACAAAGTGCACTATTCTACAAAGAACTGAGTAGAAATTGTTAGGTGTGATCTTTTATATAATTTTATATAATGGCAGACAAGAGAATCATCAATGTGCTCATGTACATGTGTGTGTGTGTGTGTGTGTGTGTGTGTGTGTGCATTAGAGTATAATTTACTTATCAAGAAGCACATGGTGACCTGATAAAATTTTGTTTACTCAGAAATGGAATGAAATACTAATCTCAAGGTCTCATTCCTCATAGGTGAGTAGATTCAACCACAAATCTCTTTGCAAATATCCAGACTTCCTGTAAGAAATCACTATGCCACCATAAGTGTGAAGCCACTTACAATGAAGCCAGCCCAAAGGAAAATTTCTGGCCAATTCTCCATATCATACTTACTTCAACACAAAAACCACAGGATTAGGATAAGCTCCTAGCCACCAGTTTCCTTCTGGCAAGAGAGAAAACTGGATTGCACTTCTAGTTTACTGGCTTTTCTTGGAATATGGAAACCAAGGTTCTTTTACATTGCTTTGTTAGCATGGGCATAAACTTGCTACTGTAATCTGGTATGAACTACTAAGAATGAAGGGATTTTTAAAACTAAAAATTAAGGTCCCATTTCATCTAGATATATCCCTTCTAAGTATCTACATAGAGCACTTAGATCACTCATGGGGATTCAGGCACACTTCTATAGACAGTAGCACAACTCATTACCATGAACTTTTAGAAGTGACATAGGTGTCCATCAGCAGATAAAAATGTGGAATCCAAAAACAACCAAGCAGTATTCTGCCATAAAGAAAGCTAATCTTCAGTTATTTGAAATAAAATGGATGGTCTTTGACCAAATACTATTAAATGAAATGCATCAGACAAGCAATCTTAAATATATTTCTCTTACATGTGAAATGCAAAGTTTAAATGAATTAAAGATAAAAAAATACAAATAAACGGAAAAAGGGAAATAGATCTTTTGCAAAATGGAAGAGGACTAGGACAGAGGGAATAGGAAAGGAGACAAGATGTATGAAAGGAAAAGATAATTAAGATAATTTGTGCTTAACCAACTAACCGCAGTGAGTGTAATCATTATGTATCAAGCTAATGTAGTAAAGCTGTCTTAAAAAAGAAAAGCAAATAAACAAAATGGGCCATGCTTCTCCTCAAATAGCCCAAGATACAGCTAACAGACACCAGAAATGGAAGTGACTGTGTGTCCATGTACACATTGTCAAAGACTTGTCTGGGAATAAGGACATGAAAAATTTTTAACGTAATTTTCATTTGGGAATTCCTGATAACACATCAAGAAGTCACCTCTGTGTGCCTATTAACATGACCAAAGCCCCCAAAACTGACAACAGCAATGTTGGTGGATGTGCAGAATGGGAGCTCTCATTTGTGGTAAGTGGAACAGTTAACTGGTTTACGATCTGGAATACAATGTGGCATATTTTTATCAGATAAACACAGACTTATTATATGGTCCAGTGGTCACACTTGTACGTGTTTATCCAACCAACTTGAAAATTTATTACCACATAAAAAGTTAAGTGAATTTTATTGCATATTTATTCAGAACAGAGGTGCAAGTACACAAGACGCCCTTGAATCGACAGAAGCATAAAAAAGAAAACAGGGCAAATATAATATAGTGAAAGGATATTCCATGACTAAAATAAGTGAGCACAAATTCATTGAAACTGCCAAGCATCTTGCCAAGCAAAGGAAAACTTAAAACACAAATGAGGAATATCAGTCGTGTGTCATATCAGAACAGTCAAAAGTGCAATGATGAAAAACACTGGTTGCCATGGCTTTTGGGAAGGTAGTGCCTGGTAGGGAAATAGCAGAGAAATCTTCGAAGTAATATCACTTTGTGATGGATGGATGAATGATAGCCATCAATTGTCAAAATCAACAACTTTAAAATACACGTAATGGAACTTAATATGTGAAAATTATAAAAAATCAAGCCATCATCAAAGAATCTCAGGATGATATTCTAAATGAGAAGTACACTTAACTGTATCATAGCCTACATCAAAGTGTCATCACAGATTGTGTTCAAACTATGTTATCCAAGTAAATTAGGAAAAAAATAGTGGAAAATTGTAAAGCTAAAGACAGGAAAGCTGTAGCACAGTTTGTAAAGTTGTTTCTCCTAGGAATAATACAGCCTACAGTTTTGAAGTATGTATATCTTAGAATAGGAATAACTGGTAAATTAGTTGGAAAAACTCACAAGTGTAATTATTAAAGAAGGTTATGAGGCTGAAGGCATAGCACAGGGAACAAAT
>PVJA010033511.1:0-23264 GCA_004027025.1 Myocastor coypus | reverse complement strand
ATTGAAATTGTTCTTTCATTCTCTCTATGGGCTTCAGTGCACATTTCAGATCCTTCCTGGGTGCAGGGGACCCACTTTCCTTCTTGTCTTCCTCACACAGTTATATTTCAGTATCTGGACAATGACTCTCAGAGAAGTTCTTGTCTTCTGCTTACCACTCCTCCATCTTGGGGCTCCCTCTCAAGGTAGCTTATTTGGTCATTAATAATCATAATGAAGTGAAAGACAAACAAGAGTTTAAGCAGACTAATGCACCTGCTTAGGCAGAGCACAGGAGCTAGGGTTCGATCCTTGGCATGCCAGCTTGGCCCCCAGTGCGCACTGAGAGTGCAATGAGACTAGGTGTGGTGGTGTGTGCCTGTAATGCCAGAGCATAGGAGGCTGAAAACAGGAGGCTCACTATGAGTCCGATCTGCGCAGTGAGACCCTGTAGACCATGTACTAAGTACATAAAAGAAAACAGAGTTTAATAAAAGAAGTGGGCCAGAAACCACCTAATTGAAGGCCTATCAGAACACCGAAGATCCTAGGTATTGAAATACGAACTGTGCTTGTCCCTAGAGAGGAGGTCATTCCTTCCCATGGTGAACAGGAAAGAAGGCCCAGATGGCAAATGCTAGTACCTAATATTCAAATATCTAGCAACCTGTGTCTTAGTTACCAAAAACTGAAGCATCCTGCCCTCATTAGGGTTGATGCCTTTTCTCAGTGTTGATCCCTAAGCATAGCATAATAAACACTAAGGAGCTGTCATTCAATTAAAGACCCTATTGATAGGTTTTTGGCATTGAGTTTCTGGTGCCATGCCAGTCCCCATACAATACACTCACTTTATCCATGGTCAAGACATCGGAACAATATTGCCTGTGTGACAGCCTTGCCTCCAGAGCTATCTGAAACAGTGATTGAGATGGCATGGTGAAGCACACCTATAATCCCAGCACTTGGGAAGCTGAAGACAAGAGAATCACTACAATCTATGTATTGAGACCCTGTAGACCCTGCAGATCCTGTAGCAAATACATAAGAAGAGAAAGGAAAAGAAGAGGAAGAAGAAGAAGACGAAGACGAAGAAGAAGAAGAAGAAGAAGAAGAAGAAGAAGAAGAAGAAGAAGAAGAAGAAGAAGAAGAAGAAGAAGAAGAAGACAATGAAGAAGAAGGCAAAGACGAAGAAGAAGGAGAAGGAGAAGGAGAAGAAGAAGAAGAAGAAGAAGAAGAAGAAGAAGAAGAAGAAGAAGAAGAAGGAGAGGAGGAGGAGTGGGAGGAGGAGGACGAGGAGGAGGAAGGAGAAGAAGAAGAGGTAGGGAGGGGGAGGAGGAGGACAAGGGGAGAGAGTGGGAGGAGGAGAAGGAGAGGGAGAAGGATAAGAAGAAGTATTGCCAAGTACAAGATCTCAGATCCATAGAGGAAGCAGTGGTATCTATCCATCCATTAGTAGCAGACCTATATACCCTTTTAACTCATCCAGGAGACACCTAGTAGCTCCGTGTTCTTAATTAAAGGATTCCTTTTCTCTCTGTGGATCCTAGTTCCCAATGTTTAATCATCTTTGAATAGGAAGACGCCAAAACAGAACTTCACCAATAGTATATTGTAGGGGCTGGGGAGATAGCTCCAAGGCACAAGTGCCTGCGTGGCAAGTGCAAGATCGTGAGTTTGAACCCCGGTCCCGCAAAAAAAAAAAAAAAAAAATAGTATATTGAACTATTTTGTCTCAGCATTTTATTTATTTATTTATTTTTGTCTTTTTGAGACAAGGTCTCGCTATGCAGTGCAGGCTGGCCTTGAGCTCATTTTTGTAGCCCAGGCTGGTCTCGAACTCGCACTGATCCTCCTGCCTCAGCCTCCCAAGTGCTGGAATTACAGGCGTTTGCCACCACACCCGGCTGATTTGTCTCAGGATTTTAGAGATAGCCTGCACCTGTTTGCGTAGCCTTTTTCTCAAGACCTGAGAGACCTCCCTTGGAAAGGGAGGGCTTGCAGGTAAGGTCACACATGTCTGTAATCTCCTGCCTCAACACTGGTGAGGCTGAGGCAGGAGGATCACTTCAAGTTCAAGGCTATCCAGGGCTACATAGTGAATTCAAGCCCAGCCTGACCTACATAGTGAGGCTTTGTTTCAAAGGGGGGTGAGCCTATTATAGTATACAGATGACCTCCTCATTTGTAGCCCCAGTAAGGAGTTACCTGATTTAAAAAAAAAAATTAAGCCTTTCACTTTTCTAGAATAAATGGTTACAAGGTGAACTAATGTAAGTCTCAGATTTCCCAACAGAAGATGACATATCTGAGATATATTTTAACTCCAGGGCAAAGACAACTGTTCTGAGGAAGAAAGAAGCAACTTGCCATCTGGGCCCTCCAGAGTCTAATCAATAGATGAGGAATTAATGGCCAAATCCTTAGATGAGGCAACTCAAGGACTAGAAATTAAACCCTTAAAATGGACAGCAGCCACTCTAGAGGCCAAGCCTTCAGAGTGTTGGGATCACAGGCACGTGCCACCGTTCCTGTCTCTAGAGGCCATTTTTGACACCTGATTTGCGCTGGAACTTCCCAGTTTCTTTAACATGTGATCCATTTGGGAACGTTCTGACAGATCCTCCAAAAATATGAAAGTAAGATTCTTCCTCTCCCAAGGGCTAAGAAAAATTCTCAGCTCAGTGTCCACTCTGCTGGTGACCAGGTTTTAATCAAGACCTGGAAAAAGGGTCAATCTCACACCCAAACCACAGCCAAATGAAGAGGCTCTTACACCACCTTTCTACGCAATTAAGATACAGGAAATAGATAACTGGAGACACCTCCCTAGGGTAAAACCCAGGCTTCCAGAGACACCAAAAAACAAAACAAACAACAACTACCCTGTTAAGCCAGATAATTAAAACTTTTATATCCTCTAAATAAAGTGTGTGGTTGGCCAGGGATATAGCTGAGTGGCATAAGTGCCTACTCAGCAAGCACAAGATCCCAAGTTCCCCGGTACCATAAATAAATTTTTAAAAAACTACATTTAAGGTCCCTGTCCCAAATTATGATTTCTTTACAGTTTGTTTTTGGGGGAATCCTCCTCGATGAATCAAAAACTGCCTGTTGGGCTGGAGATTGTAGCTCAGCAGCCAACACCTGCCTGGTAAGTACAAGTCCCTGAGTTTGATTCTTGGTACCAGCAAATAAACAAACAAAAACTGCCTTCAATGACACAATAAATAGTGATTTCTTACATACTAAAGCCAGAAGATAAAGGAAGTTAGGCAGATAGGGCACAGGTCCTGATTAGTAATCTGAAATAAACCAAAAATTAAGGCTTGAGTGAGTTAATATACCAGAAGGCCCAGCTAATTAACTGAAGTAACCTCACTATCAGGACCTTATGGAACACAAGGAGATAAAGAACAGGTCCCTTTACAGATAGAAGGAGCCATGGAGGAAGTACAGTATAAATGAAGAAGCTTTTTGAGCATCAAAGGCCTACCAGCAACCAGGAACATCCCTGCATTTTGTCATAGTCACCTATGACAAAACTTTATAGAAAGCCAATGTCCTAGGCAATCATGGTGTCCACCTTATGGACTCCTCTCCAACAAGCTGGAAGGTTTTCATTTTATTCTTTCTATTAAGTATACACTTCATCATTTCCCACTGTTTTCTGAGTGCTGTTTTATTGGTTTCAATACTTGTTGCCCTAAAACAAGGATCCAGATCACAGCATAGGACAGAGCTGGTTACAGTAAGTTCTGAAAGCAAATCACATCTTTCTCCTATCATCAAGTAGCCTAAGAACTTGATAGATAACCTAGACAGCCTTGCCCAGAATATCTTCATCCTGCAAGATCAAATATTCACTAGGAGAAATAGCCATAGAACATCATAGGGAACTGGGTCTCCTAACTTCTGAAACAGAGGGCTTATGTTTGTCTCCTTTAAAAACGTAGTTCCTGGGGCTGAGGAGATAACTCAGTAGATAAGTGCTTGCCTGGCAAGCACAAGATCCTGACTTCAATCCCCAATATGGTAAAAAAAAAAATGTAGTTCCTCTGTCAGTTTGTCTGAAATAGAGATACAGTACACAAACTGTTTACATTCTTCTAAGATTCATGAGTACGTACTAAATGTCCCACATGTAATTAAGATCAGAGTGAACAAGCATGTACACTGAGAGTCCTCAATGACTCAGCACTTCATCAATCAGTCCTGTCAATCACACCTAGACAAGCATTGCAAGGCACCTACCTGGCTTAGGTACATATCCTTTAAATTATGAAAGCCTGATTTATCAGGGACTGTGGTTTTGGCTGTTTCCATGGGCTATGACTTGTGCAGTGCTTTAAATTTTCTGTTACCTGACACAATTTTTCTGTGGGATATCTTTTATTGGCAGAGATTTGCCCTGAGCAAAACTTATTGTGTGAGGGTTTTTTTGTTTTGTTTTGTTTTTATTATTTTTGAGACAGGGTCCTCGCTATGCACTTGAGATCACTTTTGTAGCCTATGCTGGTCTCGAACTCACATCAATCCTCCTGCCTCAGCCTCCCAGGTGCTGGTACTCCAGGCATGCACCACCATGCCTGCCTGCAAAACTTGCTTTGAATTTCAACAAATATAGCTGTCTGCTACCTCCTATTGGATGTACACTGGAAATTCTTTACATAGCATGCACAAAATCTTGACTATCCCTGCCCATTTCATGGTAATCGCATCTCCAGAGCCCTGAAACCTGGCAACATACATGCACAGGAATACTGCTCATGCTCATCACAGAATATTTGTCTTCTCTCAGTGAAATGAAACATTGACTTATCAAATCAAGCAATTTTTCAGGCATTAAGTACTTCTTATTAGTACCTACCTATAGTATACAATGATCATATTCCTCATGGGGAGTTCATACATGTACATAATGCCTTCAGAATCCTTTTTTTAAATCCCTATCCTTGGGAGCTGGGGAGATGGCTCCGAGGCACAAGTGCCTGCTGGGCAAGTGCAAGGTCGTGAGTTTGAACCCCAGTCCCACAAAAAAAAAAAAAAAAAAATCCCTATCCTCTCCTGTTTCTGAAATAGTTATATCCACTGTTACCAGGTAGCCCCAACTAGGTACAACTTGCCAATAACTGCTTCTGAGTCCAAGGTGTTTGCCTGTCTGCTGGAGTTGGATTCCAGGTTCTTCTTATCTCAAAGAACTGAATGAAAGGAGCAAAAAGCCAAACTTCACTTGAAAAAATAGAAGTAAAGAGTGAGGGAGAAACTTGCTCTGAAGAGCAAGGTTGGATCACCTAAAAGAGGAAAGCAGGGTGGGCTATCATGAAGAAAAAGCCTCAATATGAAACTCTCCTTGGTGACTGTGTCCTTTACACTGTTCAAATCTTGAAGGAATCCACAAGCATTTCTCCATATGAGTGCTGAGAGGCAGTGCTGGGATCCTATACTTCAGGCTGACCGTCGTAGGTCTAGGCCGTCGTATTGAGAACCTGCTGGAGCTCTCATGAGAGGTATAGGCAGAAGTTATGAAAGTATTCTAAGACCTTGTAGTTAACCAATCACTCCTACTTTCCCAGCCAGTTGTACCATGGCCTGATCTCTGTCAGAACTACATGTAGCAAGGGAAACAATTTACTAAAAATTACCACAAGTTACAATTGTGTTGCAGTATTCTGCTTTTCTTATTTCTTCTTTGGAAGTTTCTTTCTCTCTTTCTCTCTTTTACCACTAAATACAGGTGATTGCTCCTAGAACCTTCACATTGAGCTACATCCCTAGCCACTTTTTATTTAACATAATGATCTTACCCAGTTGCTAATTGCCCTGACTGGGCTCAAACTTGTAATCCTCCTGCTTCAGCCTCCCAAATACTGGGATTACAGATGTGCACCACTGCACTCAGTTGAGTTCTTTGATTAAATTAATGTATTCAATTATTCTATATTAAGCTCTGGTTGAACTTTGGCTAAAAAAGGAAACAAAACTACTTTGCAGCCATATGGTAGAAAAGTATGTAGCCATCCAAAATGATTATGTAAATCTACATTTACTGACCTATAAATACTTTTTGTTAGGGCTAGGGATAAAATTTCAGTGGCACAGTGCCTGCCTGACAATTACAAATTCTTGTTCAATTCCCAGGACAACCCCCTAAAAATAATTCATAGCTGTGTGTATTTCATATAATAAATGAATTTCTTTTTAAGTTAGGTAGGGGGTTGGGGCTGGTGAGATAGCTAAGGTACCTGCTTAGGCAAGTGTAGGCACCTGGGTTAAATCCCTGGCACCACATGCTGCTCCATGTGTTGTCCCCCGCCCACCCACCTGGGCAAGCTGAGTCAGCACTGAATCCAAGTGTTGTGGCACGTGCCTGTAATTCCAGCGCAGAGGAGGCTGAGACAGGAGGATCACTACAAGTCTGAGCTGCCTCCTGAGACCCTGTACCAAATACACTATATATATATATGGAAACCCATTTTCCAGGCCCTCTTCCGTCCCTCTCAGACAGAAGCTTTCCTTCTCTCAATAAATTCTTCCTACTCTTTTTTGGGAGGAGTGGGGGGGGGCAGGTTCAGCTGACCCTGAGGGCGGTATAACTAGAAATCAAATAGAACTTAAAGGTGACATGCAGTTTCTTTTTGCATTTCAGACACGGGAGGCTCAGTGTGGAAATCCCTCTTTCTTTTGGAATGCATTTTTAAGGACTGGAAGATGTCTAGCCCTAATGTGTTGAAAGAGCCATTTAATATATTTTCTGCTCACATGCAGAAAATACCTACCCCTTGAGCCCAAAAGGAATGCAGAGGGAAGTGTTAATTATGATGCTGTTTTACAGCTTGAGTCACACTGTAAAAAAAGGAAAATGGTCAGAATTTTCTTTTTTTTTTTTTTTTTGTGTGTGTGTGTGTGTGTGTGTGTGTGGTGGGACTGGGGTTCAAACTCATGACCTTGCACTTGCCAGGCAGGCACTTGTGCATAGAGCTATCTCCCTGGCCCCAGTCAGAATTTTCTTATGTTCAAATGTTTTTACATTAAAAAGTAATTCTCAAAAAAAGAAGTAATTCTCATTTTTTCTTAAACTATAATTATAATCTATACGAGAGTATTCATGGTTATATGTCTCTTTCTCTCAATGAAAACATATGTCCATAGCTCCTGATTCAGTAGGAGGACAGATTACACTTAAAGTCTTATTTATTACCCAGTCAGCCCAAGATATTAAGAAAAAGTTACAAAAGATAGCTTTTGCTCCAGATAGCTCACTTGATACTTTAGTAAAAACTGCCTCCCTAGTTTTCCATAATCAAGACTGGGAGGAAGCCAAGGCAAGAAATGAAAGAGATGAAAAAGTGCCTACCTTTGTTACAGTCTTATAAAATGTAGACCTTACTAAGTCTAATTTTTTAAGCACTAAGAAGAGTTCAACAACTACCTACTTCACCAACTACTGCTGTCAAAAGCCAAGCCACCTTACAAGGGATGGCACACTCTATGCCGAACTGCGAAGGGGACCATCAGAAGCCAGGCTGAGGTAGAACTCCCAGAGTTCAGACTCATCTTCCCAGCTAGTCAAGCAAGACTAAAGGGCTCCAGGGTATTCTGCCTCCACCCTCTGACCAGATTATCATCTCTACCTGTCATCTTCATGGAGGAGCCCTGAGTAATCTTCATGGAGGATCCCTGAGTAATGACAATAGAGGGAAAGAAAACCATATTACTGGACATTGGCACAAGTCTCTTTGTCCTTCTTTTCAATCCTGGCCTTCCTTCAAGCTATTACATCTCAATTTTAAAAAGTCACCAGAGGGGGCCCGGCAGGATGGCTCAGTGGTCTAAAGAGCCTGCTTAGGAAAGCTTAGGCAGCTGCAGGGACCACGGTTCGATCCTCAGCACCACATGCTGCACCAGCCCTACCCTCAGGGCAGGCTGAGCTGGCCATAAAAATAAATACATAAGCAAATGAACAAAAGTTCTGAAACAAAAAAAAAAGTTAAAAAAAAAATAAACGTGTGTTTTAAAAATAAATAAATAAATAAATATTAACTATTAAAAAAAAAAAAGTCACCAGAAAAAAAGGTAACTCACTTAAGCTATAAGTTGGATAACTTTTTCTTCACCCATTTCATTTATTTTTTTATTTAGTTAGTTAGCTATTATATAGTACACAGTCTACAGGGTCTCACTACACAGATTGGACTTGTAGTGATCCTCTTGTTTTCAGCCTCCCAAGAGCTGGGATTACAGGTGTATGCCACCACACCCAGTCTCAACCACCTCACCATCTTGGCATGCCCCAGGGTGGACCTGGAACAGCACACCAGGGATCGAACCCCAGTCCCTGTGTCTGCCTAAGCAGTGCTTTAATCTGCTGAGCTATCTGGGCTGGCGCTCATCCATTTCTTTTAGTTATGTCTACAATTCCAGCTCCCATCCTGGGAAGAGATATTGTATCCTTTCTAAATACTATAATATATAATTGCCAACTAATCAAAATGATGCTTAGACTAGGTTTCCAAATACAAAATATATTACTGTCAGGAGAATCATTCCTGTTCCATTGGCCTAACTCTACTAAATGCTTGGGATGGACACATCCCCTATGACAATGTATTTATGCATTAATAGGGTGAAGATTGGTGTAGGAAAAAAAAGGTTGATGTACACAAATTGGTTTAATCACCCTGGAATGAGATGGGAAGCCTCTAATGACATTCAATGGTCCTGTAGAACCAATCTGTGGCCCTGGCTACTCCTCGGATGGATAGGGAGAAGCACACTGGGATTTGCATGGTTATAAGACAGAAGTGTCAAAAGTACTAACAAACCTGCAAACTTACCCTACCAACAGTGCTCATGGTCTGTAAGTGTGTTTCACAGACTCAAAGCTGTATGTACATCTAAGACAAGCACACCTGGTGTCATCGAGGACCTTCATATAGGCCCTCTGTGGATTATCTCTGATTGCCAATCACAACTATGGCTCTCTTTAGCTGGGAGTAGCCAGATCAGTCTTCACCCTTGATCTCTCTTGGAAGTTAGGATTGCTTCTTCAGAGGGGGGAATATTGCAGATAACTAGGATAGGTAGAAATATTGTAAGCAGTCAGACAGGGCTGAGCCCTTGAGAGGTCAATGTGGAAGACAACTGTGGCTGGAGGTGCATTCACTGAAGGCCAAGCTTCAAAAAAGGAACTACTGACCCCTATAGTTCTCTAGGCAGCAGTGGCTGATATTCTTTTTTTTTTTGTCTTTTTGAGACAGGGTCTCGCTATGCAGTTGAGGCTGGTCCTGAGCTCACTTTTGTAGCCCAGGCTGGTCTCGAACTCGCACCAATCCTCCTGCCTCAGCCTCCCGAGTGCTGGGATTACAGGCGTGAGCCACCACGTCCGGCTTGATATTCTAAGTATGCATCAGTCATCTTGGTGTAGAGGACCAAATCTTAACTCACCCCTTCCAAGGAAGTCCTTGTTCTCTTGTGTGCTTGCTAAGGGACTTGTTTCCCGATTTAATCTCAATTTCAACGTTACCTTAGTGACTATATTGGCTGTATATTTATTGGTTGATGATAGTTTTTGTCCCACCTCACACCCATCCTATGATTTGCCACTGGATCAATATTATCTAAGCTACTATACTTGTAATCTTACTGATTGGTTATATAGTTCTGTCCCACTTTAAGCCCACATCACCTTGTGGCTTTACCCAATAAAACACCTTGGAGAAGCATGGTTGATAGGCAACCCACTCTCCAGGCCTGCTTTGTCCCTCTCAGACAGAAGCATTCTTTCAATAAATTCTTCCTTAAGTACTTGCTTAGGGAAGCACGGGGACCAGACCAAGTTTCCATCCCTGGCTCCACACGCTGCACCGGCCCTGCTCTCAGGTGTGCTAAACTGGCAATGGACTCAGGGTGTGCTGGCATGTGCCTGTAATCCCAGCACTTGGGAGGCAGGAAACAGGAGAATCACTATGAGTGAGACGCTACATAGTGAGACTTGGCAAAAATACATACATACATACATACATACATACATACATTCTTCCTGCTTTTACAATTAATAAATAAAACAAATAAATAAGCTGGCTGCCTGCCTTGTCTTCCTTGTACTTTATTGGAGGTGTGACAGAGTGGTTAACCTTTCTTCTGTGTTTGTGCTCTTCTTCATGCTTTGCCCATCAGTTCTCTCTCTGGTTAATCTCTCCATTAGACAGTCTTCCTTTCTTTGTTATAAATTTTTATGTTATCTGTGCTGTTTGGTGCCTTCTATATATGGTTTGTTTTATTTTTCCCCTCTGCCTGCCTTTGCCCCTTTAGTCACTCCTAAAGGAATGCCTCTAGTAAAAGTTTAATTCCTTTAGTTACCCAGCACTTGGAAGGGAGGAAGATCGGTGCAAGCTTGAGACCAGCCTGGGCTACAAAAGTGAGCTCAAGGCCAGCCTGAACTGCATAAACAGACCTTGTCTCAAAAAGACAAAAAAAAAAAAAAAGTCAGTAAATCTAACTGGAGAGGCAAAAGCTGGTTTTAGTAAGATTTTCTGCTAATTTCTTTCAGAAAGCCTAGTGAGGCCCTTCCCTGCTTCCAGATCCCAGTTCCTACATCAGTGATGCTGAAACAGCAAGACTGCAAGTTGAAGCCCAGTCTGGGTAACTTAGACTCATAGCAGTTCTCCTGTCTCAGTCTCCTCATTACAAGCACATACTGGGATTACATGCCTGATTCTGGGGCGGGTACGGCATGTGGTACAGGGATCGAACTTGGGACCTTGTGCTTGACAGGCAGGCACTTATGTTACCAAGTTATCTCCCCAATCCAAGAGGAACAGTTACCTTAATGGAGTCAAAGCGGTGCCTTCCCAAACCACTATGTGTCCATTGGTCCCTGAGAGTACTGCACAAAGAAACCACTCCCTCAGGGGAATGTCAAGTACTATGCTTCATTTTACGCAGGGACCTTACCAGTAACTGAAGTGCATTCAATGAATGAGTAAATATAATATTCTTTCAAACAGTACAGCTATGCCAGTCACTTTAACAAACTTAATGTTTTTCTTTACACAAATTTGCCATTATAGTGTGGCAAACAAAACGGAATACAAAGTCAGGTCTGAAAGAAAACTCTATTCCACAAAAGCATTTTCAAAAATGGAATTTTATTGCTGTATTTTGTTTTCTAATGCGCCTTTAATATTTTATATTATTTTTTAAACTTGATTATGTATGTTATGCCAGCTCAGCCTGCCATGGGGTGAGACTGGTGCAGCATGTGATGCCAGGGATCCCACCATGGTCCCTAATCCCAGCACTCAGGAGGCTGAGGCAGGAGGATCAGTGAGAGTTCGAGACCAGCCTGGGCTACAAAAGTGAGCTCAAGGCCAGCCTGAACTGCATAGTGAGACCCTGTCTCAAAAAGACAAAAAAAAAAAAAAAAAACCCACGGTCCCTGTGGTTGCCTAAGCAAGCACTTTAGACTGCAGAGCTATCTCACCAGCCCTAACACTTTATATTATAAGTGAAAATTCATAGTGAAATAAAACAAAAAGAATATTAGCTTTGACACAAGAGTTAAGTAAATAGCTAATAAAGGGCCTAAAGTAGCCCACAATCATTTCAATGCTGGGTGTTCTACATGATTCTATGTCTCTACAACCACTGTATTCTAATCACCCAAAATAATTCACAGGATCATCAACAGAGATGTGGATTCTTTAGAGAAGTTCAGTTCACACAGTCCTGCCATTGCATCACGTCTGCCCTCGCTGCCTGCCATCTAAAAACTTAGAGACACTTTATATCATCCTTTACACCCTCTAGAATTACAGGGAAGTGAGGGGGGCAGAAAGCTTTTCTTCCATTTCTTTGCAATTCGGAAAACTGCTATCCATCCAGGTTTCACTCAAGCTGGCTTTTTCCAGACCCCCAGAATAAGCTGTAGCTAGAAGCTCTGGTCTTTCTCACAAGGCAACTGCAATCCAGATTTAGTTAGGCTCTTACTTATTCTTCCCTTGGAGAACAACTTCTCTGTATGGGCAGGAATCCCAGTTCTCCACTTGCCTAAGGGGATGGGACACAGCCCCTTCCTCTTCTCAGGGAGACCCCAAGAATCCTAGCATCCTCGTTCTTTTCTATACTAGGGATCAAGCCCCAGGCCTTCACTCTTACATCTCTAATTCTTTGTGTCTTGATTTGAGATAGGGACTAAATTGCTAGATTTCCCAGATTGCAATCAGATTTACAATCCCTCTACCTCAGCCTCCCAGAGTACTAATATTATGGCACTGGCACTCTCCTCTCTCCTGTTCTCTCTCTCTCTCTCTCTCTCTCTCTCTCTCTCTCTCTCTCTCTCTCTCTCTCTCCATTGTTCAGGTTTTGATGGATCTCTGGATATCACATCTTTTTCACATCAATGATCAAAATGCTTTGCAACCTTTCTGGTTTTCTGCAGTCTTTCTTAAATAAAGTAAAATGAGTAGGCACTCTCTGTACTGTTACTGATCTCATGCAGTTAACCTTTTAAAGGTTTGCATACAAAGCAAAATATATGAGCCTACATAGGTTGCACTAGGTTTAACTTTAAACTAGGAAATATGGCTCTTAAGCTGATCAAGAATTGCCTTCCTGTGTTATTGGATCAACTTTCCCTTCTTTTTTTTTTTTTTTTTTTTTTTTTGTGGGACCAGGGTTCGAACTCACGACCTTGCACTTGCCCAGCAGGCACTTGTGCCTCGGAGCTACCTCCCCAGCCCCCATCTTTCCCTTCTTTTAAGGTAAAGGATCGCTTTCATCATTGGATCATTCAAACAGTCCTATGGACCACAAAGAGTATAATGCAACTATTCTGTATAATTTAGTGCAAATTTATTTATTACACAGAATAATGGGTTTCATTTGGACTTGTGTATACATGTGGCATACTTTGATCAATCTCATCCCCATTAGTCCTCTGTCCACATCCAAATGTGGTGGTTACATGATTGCATATAGATATGTCAGAAGAAAACTATCCATTTAAACAGGGCTGATTTTTATTGTATGTAAATTATTCCTTGAATAAGAGCAGCAACCACAACCTAGTTTCCTAACATGGGAAAATTTGTAAAGCATTAAGGCAGAAACAAAGGAGTTGACTGTATAAAGCTTCTGTGTGTGTGTGTGTGTGTGTAAGGAGGGAGAAGAGAGCCAGGCGCAGTGGCTCACGCCTGTAATCCCAGCACTTGGGAGGTTGAGGCAGGAGGATCAGTGGGAGTTCAAGACCAGTCTGGGCTACAAAAGTGAGCTCAATGCTAGCCTGAACTGCATAGTGAGACCCTGTCTCAAAAAGATTAAAAAAAAAAAAAAGGGAGAAAGAAATCAGAATTTGAAATTGCATTCTAAGACAATTGAATGAGAGGATTCTGTCAGGCCTGATCCAAGTAGACCCTGTCAGCAAACATCCCATTCTCAGCAAACAACAGGAATCCACTAATGGACCATGCTGTCTCCAGAGTAGAAGGCCATAAAGATAAGGCCTGCACAGGAGGATAATCTCCCCAGCATGGGAGCCTGATGGTCTCTATACATCTGCCAGATCCTCTGACCTTTCAGTAAACCTTAGCACTGGCATCCCACCCCCTAAAATTACCTTGGAAAACAGTGCTCCCCCTAAACCCTATATTACCCTGCCTCTTCTCTGGTCAGGGGCTGATATCTTTTTGGATCTCAGCTGTCTCCATGGATGAAATAAACTGCCTTCTACAAAGTCTGTTCAATCTCTCACACACCATTTATCACAGATGTATTGTCTTTCTAAGTGATGCTTTAATGCTATGAATTCGGAGCTGTAACATAACTTTGTTCTTCTTAGGACATTGGGGGCTGAGCTCATTCAGCTCATCAGCTCAGCAAACACAAGCTCAGAGCTACGTCTCCGGCCCTATAAATACCTTTTACAACTTAAATTTTTTTTTTATGAATTTAGGACAGGGTGTACAGGGTATACAGGGTCTCACTATGTAGATCAGACTGGTAGTGATTCTCCTGTTTTCAGCCTCCTAAACCGTGGGATTATAGAAGCTGTGCACTACACCCAGTCTCAATGTCCATCCCAGCGTGCCCCAGGAGCGGGGCCGGCACAGATCTGGGCACTGCGCTCAGCCAAAGCCGGCGCTTTAGTCTACTGAGCCACCCGGCTGGTCCATACATTATTTATTAAAATGTATGAAGCTGTATACTGAAAATTATTTTGTCTCATGAGCTTTGAAGATTTTAAAGAAGGCATAAAGCTCTGGGCAGTGGTTATTAGGGTATACAGTATATTAGAATCATCCACATAAAATTTGAAGACTGTATTAGTCTTCAAAACAATAATATCGAAGCCGGGTGTAGCGGCGCACGCCTGTAATCCCAGCATGGATTGGTTGGTTGAGACAGAAGGATCGCCATGAGTTCACAGCCAGCCTAGGCTACGGAGTGAACTCAAGGCCAGCTTGAACTACACAGAGACATTCCGTCGATAAATTAATTAATTAAATCGAAGCTCTCTATGCCAGGGCAGTGATGAAGAGCAGGCGATCAAGTATACCCACAGCCAGATTCACACCCTCAGAATAAGCCTACAGGAGCGATCCGACTCCCGCACTACCAGAGTTGTGGGCAGCGCCTAAACCTCACTAGGCGTCGCAATCATGCAAAAAGGCGCTGGCTCCAGGGCAACCCCTCAGCCTTCCCACCCCCTGGAGAAGCAGGCGGGGAATCAGGTATCCCAGGCTCAAGGGCGCCACAGCCTCGCGCTGCCCAGCCGTAGCTCCGAGCGGCGACTGCATGACGTCACCACTCCGCCCACACCGCCCCGCCCCCCTTCCCGGCGTGCGCCGCGAATAAGGCTCCTCGCCCTCGGCTTCGGCCTGTCGCCCCAAGATGGCGGACACAATGAGCCTGTGCCTCGCCTGTTGGCTCTAAGGTGACCGCGAAGAGCAACAGAGGTCCCACAGTACAGTCGGAAGAGTAGTAGTCGAGGAGGAGGTGGAGGTCCGACTAACGGCCACCCTCCCGATCGCCACCAGCGCGCGCCCGCCCCGCCCGGCGCCGGGCCCCGCCCCGGCCCTGCGCCGCCGCCGCCGCTGCTGCCTCCTGCAGCTGCTGCCGCCGCCGCCGCCGCCGCCGCCGCCGCCGCCATGAAGCTGACCGACAGCGTGCTGCGGAGCTTCCGCGTCGCCAAGGTGTTCCGCGAGAACTCGGACAAGATTAACTGTTTTGATTTCAGCCCCAACGGCGAGACGGTCATCTCGAGCAGTGACGATGATTCCATCGTACTCTATGACTGCCAGGAGGGCAAGTGAGTGCGATGGTACCCCGTGCTCGGCTCCGAACACCTCCCTGCCCCACTGGTGGCCTGCGGCCCGCCTTGCGTCTCGACTCGTGTCCCAGGCCTCTTGCTCTCGCTGCTCACAGGGCCGCCTCCACCCCGTAGCTGTCCAGACTTTGTGCTTTCCTTTGCAGAGATGGCAGCTCTAACGATAAGCCCATAGTTGCTTAGTGTGTCTGTGTGTCTGTGTCTTCGGCCTCCGTGCGCCTCTGCCCCGTTTTGCAAACTCCACCTTGACCTTGACCTTTAGGCGCTCAGGCTGCGCCCCTAACCCCAGCAGAGCGCCCTACAGACCCCAGACTGTCAGGGGCGGCCGTCGGCGGTGCTGCGCGCCAGCAGCCCGCCCGCGTCGGGTCCCTGCCTCTCTCGCCGCGGCTTGCTTGATTCCGCCCTGGCGCATCGCCCGTGCTCTGCTCCCCAGCTTCCCGCGGCCTTTCTGCCTGAGCCGTGTGGGTTGCCAGCCTTAACGGTCAGGATTTACCTGTTGTGCCGCTCCGAGTCCCCTGGCCGTCTGTTACTGTTCCAACTCGGGTTTAGGCTTTTTAAACCCCGATGTACACGTTCATAGTGAACTTCTAAACTACATCATGAAACTTTTGCCTTTTGCCAGACACAAGCAAACGTGGCCTCCCATCCTGACCTCGGTGTGGGCTCCCATTAAAACAAAGAAAGTATCTTAGAACAATTTCATGTTGCTTCTGTTCCTTTTTTTTTTTTTTTAACAGTTTATGGTTCACCTGGAATTACCAAAATTGATATTTAGTAATGAGAATTGTATGTTGTGCCATATCATTTGGAGAACTACCACACCAGCATCTTTCTGCAGTACCCTTTAAGCAGAGCACGGTGGGAATCTGGGGTCCTTGTCGTGCTGACCTTAGGTCCTTGTGCCTGTCTCTTACATGGTGACATTTTTTGACGTTTTAACTGGTTTAAGTTAAATTTGCGTGCCCTCAACCACTTTTGCCAAAGAGTCCTGGGGAGTGTTTGGTTTTGTCAGATTTCATTTTGTCACTTAGTTGTAGCCTTAGGATTGTTTTCTGTACTCTTTGCAGCTATTCCATGTTGCCTGTTTTTGTTTTTGTTTTTGTTTTGGTTTGTTTTGAGACAAGGTCTCCCTTTGTAGTTCATGTTGCCTTTGAACTGTGTAATTGAGGCTGGCATTCAACTTGCTGTGAACCTCCTGCCTCAGCCTCATGTGCTGGGATTATAGGTGCGAGGTACTGTTCTCATTTTGTCTGTTCTTAAACATCTGCGCTTTCTTTTCTTTTCTTTTCAACTTATCTCTTTGGTTATGAAGTTTATCTAAAGTAGTGCTGTTTGAACTGAACTGTAATCTCCCTTATTTTTTTCTCCACTGGGCCTGTGAGAAAGTATTATGTAACTGGCTCTGTGGCTGCCTGCAGAGAGAGTGTAGAAGTGTCCTGCCCTGGTGCTCTTGGAAGAGGGAATGGTTATCTGGACACATACTTCTACTTAATGCTATTCGTTTAGTGAGTGGATTTCTGTGCAGATCTGGCCTCTTGAATTGATTTGAAAGTGGATGTAACATTTAAAGCTGCAGTAGGGAATCATATTTGTGGACTCCTGGAGCAGGAAGTAATTTGAAGCTAAAGTAATTGGGTACAGATTAGAACCATCCATCACAATTTGAGGATGAAAATTTAAGAGCTGGGTGTGGTGGCTCACCCCTGTAATCCCAGCACTCAGGAGGCTGAGGCAGGAGGATGGGTGCAAGTTTGAGACCAGCCTGACTACAAAAGTGAGCACAAGGCCAGCCTGAACTGCACGAGAGCCTGTCCCAAAACAACAACAAAAAAAAGAAAATGTAGATAAGTTATGATAGTATTACGTCACAGTTTATCCCCAAGTGTAGCACAATTTCTACCTTTGGGAAGGATGAGAGGGACAAGAAATCTTGTTCTGTAAAAGTAAATGTCAATTCTATGAAATAAAGCAGTTTATTTAGTCATGTAGCATTTCTAGATTATTACAAACTCAAGGAGTATAAGATTGCTGGGTGTGGTGGCGCAGGCATATAATCCCAGCACTCGGGAGGCTGAGGCAGGAGGATAGGTGTGAGTTCGAGACCAGCCTGGGCTGCAGAAGTGAGCTCAAGGCCAGCCTGAGCTGCATAACAAGAACCTGTCTCAAAAAGACAAAAAAAAAAAAAAAGGTATAAGATTATTTCAAAGTACTCCCTTAAGGGGGAAAAAAACGAAAGAAAAGTGGAAGAGCAATTAGTTTTGTTCCATCTGTTTTATCAGTCTATAAATTAATGTCTGTCTGTCTGTCACCCACATTTTTCCCTGAGCCATTAGAGACACCTAACTAGGGAGTATCAAGCCCCCATACCTAATTTTTTTTTTTTTTTAAGACAAAATCTCACTGTGTAATCCAAGCTGGCCTTGAATTTGAAGTGATCTTCCTGCTTCAGCCTCCGAATGCCGGGGTTACAGCCTTTGCCATGGGCCACGTGCCTGTCTCCCTAAATATTTCAACATAGATTTCATAAGCACAAAAATATTCTCTTACATAACTAGAAGATAGTTACCCAAATTAGGACGTTGAATATTGCTGTAATATTGTAGGATATGTTCTTTTCAATTTTCTGTGATTGTTTCTTTGTGGTCTGTGGCATGGGAATGGCCTGGTAGTTAGGTGACCTGAGTTTGTTTGGTGTTGTGACTGACTAGGTGCATAGCACTGATCAAAATTAATACTCCTAAGCCGGGCGTGGTGGCGCACACCTGTAATCCCAGCACTTGGGAGGCTGAGGCAGGAGGATCAGTGAGAGTTCGAGACCAGCCTGGGCTACAAAACTGAGCTCAAGGCCTGCCTGAACTGTACAGCGAGACCCTGTCTCAAAAAGACAAAAAAAAAAAAAAAAAATTAATACTCCTTAGCACCTATAATTTTAATTAATGTTGAGAAATATATTGTAGGCCAAGTAAGAGTTTCCTAGAAAGGCATATGTATTTTTTTTTGAAAGGCCTATGTATTTTATTAGACATTACCATTAAAATTTAGAAGCAGAAAATTGGCTAAAACAAGACTGTATTTTCAAGTTCATTGTCCACTTAACTCTGCAGCAGAGTTCATCCTTTGAGTGATGCTTCAACTTGAAAGGATATTGATTGTGATAGGTAATACTGATTACTCAGAAAGAAAGCTTTACTATTATTTTCTTTGTTCATACCTGGTCACCAGAACCATAGTTTGAGGGAAGACACTAAAATATTTGAAAAAGCATTATGCATGGACTTAGTAAAGGGCATTTGAAGTGGGTATGAGACATGAAGACTTGCTTTCAAACTAGGAGATAAAATGATAAAGGAAGTTTCTTTTATTAGAGACAAATTTCTGTGTTTTATAAATTTTAGACATATAAATAAAATCATTGGGCCTGGCAGGATGGCTCAGTGGTCTAAAGCGCCTGCTTGGGAAAGCTTAGGCGGCTTCAGGGACCGCGGTTTGATCCCCAGCACCACATGCTACGCCAGCCCTGCCCTCAGGACAGGCTGAGTCGGCCATAAAAATAAATAAACAAACAAACAAAAGTTCTTAAACAAGAATAAAATAAAATTTAAATTTAAAAAAAAATAAAATAAAATCATTATTTTCACTATTTTGTTTTGTGTTAGATAATATCTCTCTTGTCTATTGCAGGCTGGCCACAAACTCATTGAGATTCCCGCCTCAGCCTACTGAGTACTACAGTTATACACACTGTGAAATTGGCTTTCCAGGGTCAAATGCAGCCTTATGCATGTCAGGCAAGCCCTCTACCCCTGAGCTACATCCTCAGCCCTATCTTTTCTGTTGGAGGTGGGCTGAAATACTAGGGTTAACTTCTATCACAGGTTGACTAACTTTAGAGAGCAACCACATACATATGCTGTCAGGTCATTAAAATTGTAATGACTGTACAGGGAAAGCCTAGAAAGTGGACTGAAACGGGTATGCTTTGGGTTTTTGTTGTTTTTTTGGGGGGGGGTGAAGTATTGTATCAGAAAGGGTAAGCATGTGGAAAAGTCAGTTCAAACATAGTGAGAACTCTTGACTAGAAATAGATTTTTTAAAGGGAAGCCCTCAGCCCACAAAAATAGAAAGTGCAAGTGTTTGACATCATCATACTGCCTGAGTCATTTGATTGTTTAACATCTAAGTTGTAAAAGGATTTTACACTGAGAGAGTGAAGTTTTTCATAAATTGGAATTCTTGGTAAACATTAGTATGGGATTTATTTGTTTTGAGACAGGGAGTATGTAGTCCAGTAAGGCTTGAACTTGCTGTGTAGCCCAGGCTAGCTGGGGTTGCAGGCATTTATCATATCTAGCTTGGTGCAGAGTTTTGAAGTCCTTCTAATATCTGTATGCATAATGTTATAGTAAAAGTTTTGTTCCTTGATTTGGTATATACAGAGAATTGTTCTAGTATTCATATGTAGTATTATGGAGATATTTGGATACATATATATATATACACATATATTTTTTTTTTAACAGACTTTGTATAACTTAGGCAGTAGGTGACAAAGTACTTATTTGGTCATAAATTTTACCAAGATCCAGGTTTGGTTTTCAAGGCTCTGTAGAAGGGTACCTATTGTTTGAAAATTATTACTTTTTACATTAAAAAAAGAAAAGACTTGAGTAGTTTTTCTGAGGAAAGTGAGCAAAACTTCTAAGACTTGGCAGGTATTTTAGCTCTGTATATCGAGAGGTGGATGTCTTCTGCAAGAACAGGTTATATTAGAAGGGCAACTAGTTTTGTATGTGGTTTCAGTTTGATAAATCATTGTCTTTTTTTTTTTTTTTTTTTAATGTATTTAGTACAAGGTGTACGGGGACTTAATACAGATGGGACTCCTAGTGATCCTCCTGTTTTCAACCTCCCAAGCGCTGGGATTACAGGCACATACCACCACATCCATTCTCAGTCACTATCTCAGAGGGTCCCTGGGGGCGGGGCCAGCATGGGACACCAGTAATGGAACGTAGTCCCTGCATCTGGCTAAGCAAGCATTTTAACCTACTGAGCTATCTGTCCAGCCCTGACTTCTTTGAAAGAGCTTTCTAAGTGAATGCTTTAAAATTTCTCAGGTTTTGGGGCTGGGGAGATAGCTCCGAGGCACAAGTGCCTGCTGGGCAAGTGCAAGGTCGTGAGTTCGAACCCTGGTTCCACAAAAAAAATAAAAAATAAAAAATAAAATTTCTCAGGTTTTAAGTATTTTCATATCCTAGTTTGGGACTTGCATTATTTCTTGTGCCTTTCTCCCCTAGTAGATACCATACCCTTTTCTTTTTCTAAAAGGTTGCTTTTGAATGTTGTGGTAAAGCCTGAGTTGAACTGCAACATTTATTCCTACTTGGCCTAAGTACTCAGAGGTAGTGTGTGTGTGTGTGTGGGTGTGTGGGTGTGGGTGTGGGTGTGGGTGTGTGCGCGCGGGCTCATGCCTGCACAGTTCAGGCTGGCCTTGAACTGCTTTTGTTGCCCAGGCTGGTCTAAGATCCTCCTGCCTCAGCCTCCCCAGTTCTGAGATTACAGGCACAGGTGTGTACCATCAAACCTGGTTTCTTTATTCTTTAGACAGTATTGTTCGACTATTTTTTGTTTGTGGGTGCTTGCTGGCTGGCAGTACTGGAAATTGAGCCCTAGTGGGGTCATCACACTGACCTGCAACCCCAGCAGTTTTGTTATATTTTATCACGGTGTATGTTGGTTTAGGAGACAGAGTCTCACTATGTAGTTCAGACTGGCCTTGAACTCACTGTATAGTCCAGGCTGTTCTGGAATTTGGAGCAGTCCTACATCAGCCCTCCCAAGTATTGAAATTACAGACATACGTCATCACATCTGCTTAATACCTGCTTTTGGAAGATATTTGGTTTCCTTCTAGCATTAGAACTTACCAAAACTCCTTACCTTTGCCACATAATTCACATGCTACTCTTTATATATGTATAGGTCTTGGATTTTGGTGATGGAGGATTTTAATGGTATTTTCTCTATTTGCTCATCAGACCTAAGAGAACCCTGTACAGTAAGAAATATGGTGTGGACCTCATCAGATACACTCATGCAGCAAACACAGTTGTTTACAGCTCTAACAAAATAGATGGTGAGTAAACTTTATGTTGAGGTAGGTCACAGTTTCCTTTGTTAAATAGTTCATAGATTCTTGTAACTAACTAGTTATGCTTGGTTATAGTTATTATAAATATTTTCCTGTGATATTAGCAATGCCAATTACATTGTTATGATTAAAGGAATGCTGGAAGCAAACCAGTAGCACTTCTAAAGGACTTAGAACTCAGTAGGAAAAGTCTCTAGTTTACAGTGGGGACTGGAAAAGGAAGCACTAATTATACTTGTGACTTGTACTTCTCCAAACTTAAAAGAGTACTTTTAGAACAAATAAAAGAGTACTATGCACAGCAAGAGATAGACTACTGGACCTTCCCCTTTAAAGTTTGTGGACTTGAGGAAAGTTTGCACAATTTTGAGCTTTGATAGTTTAAGGGAATTTAGAAGAGTTTCTGATATATGTCCAAACTTTTATAGTCTGTGACATGGAAGACCAGTACAGTGACCTTATTCATCTTTTTACTCCAAAGATACTTTCTTTTTATTTTTTATTTTGAGAGAGGGTCTCAGTAAATTGTATGCTGTACCTGCAGTCTTCTTTCCTGTCAGAGCCTCCTAAGTAGCTAGGATTGCAGATGTGCACCACCATGCCCAACCCAACAATACTTTTTATCTACATTTATTCCTTTTTATACTTTGTGCCCCCGTGCCCCTTTTTTAGAGCTGGGCCTTGAGTATGCTAGGCAAGTGCTGTACCACTCAGCTAATCCCTGGTCCTTTTACTTTTAAATAAAACTAATATTTGAAGAGTAAAGATTTTTAGGAAGTAAAACTTGTAAATTTCTTTTTATATTTTTATCTTCATTTCCTCTGGAAGAAGTCCTTCTAAAACTGACATTATTTTGGTGATTGAACTGTGACATTTCACACATTATAGATTTTTTTTTTCTTTTTTTTCATCTCTCAGTATGCTTCAGGCTAGCCTTGAATTTACAGTACTGTGTAGCTCAGGGCTACCTTGAGTTTATACCAGTTCTCCTGCTTCAGCCTCCCAAGTGCTGGAATTACAGGTATACAATGCCACACCTTGCTGTTTTGCTTTTTAGAGTAAGATTTTCCTAATGTCATTCAGCAAGCATTAAACTGCTGTTTTGGCTGTGTCAAAGCAAATGGCAAAAAGTCTCTTTTTTATTTAATGAGATTTTTCTACCTATACTTGTTCCTATACCTGTACTTCATTTTTTTAAATACATAATTTCTACTTTTTGTATCTTATTTCAGAAGTAGTTTTCTATGTAAGCAATGCAGTTGGTGTTTTTGGACACAAACATAAAACATTAGGATCCTGAGGAAATATGTATATGTAATCATCTAAATGGCATATTTTTTCTGTTGGGTTGCTTTTCTAAGTGATTAATGAGGATTCTCCAAATGTGGTACAAGATGAGGCAAATGTGTGGCACTTGCAGCTTTGCTGCCAGGGCTCTGCTGTGGGGATGTTGTCTTTCCTGTCACAAGTACATCCTGAAGAGTTTCTCCAGCGCTACGTTTCCTTTTGCCTGATTCCAGGCTGAGGTAGTAGTTTGTACAGTTTGAGGGTCTATGATACCACCCGGTATAGGAGATAACTGTACAGGCCACTGCCTTGCCAGGAACAGCGCACCAGCCACCAAGTGGGGCACAGAGGATGGTGAAGCCCTGCTCATCTCTGGGAATCCAGGTAATGGAAGGGAGTTTTTTCTTCTTAGGGCAGGTGAGTACTTCTAGCACTAGAACAAGTAGGAATGGTTGTCATTGGACAAGTTTGAAGATGTTTTCAAGGAAATGATGTGGAAATCCAGGTATGAAACAAAAA
>PVJA010033510.1:7091-23342 GCA_004027025.1 Myocastor coypus | reverse complement strand
TTTTTTTATAGAGTTTACTTTTAGTTTTTATCTTGAGATGAGAGCTAGTCTATGCCAGCAGTTCTCAAACCCATCAGAGCCAACATTGGTTTTAATATTTTGAGATAACACCAGGAAAAGAAACTTCTACAGATGGTACACACCTGTAATCCCAGCATTTGGGAAGCTGAGACAGGAATGCTGCGAGTTCAAGACCAGCCTGTGCTACAAAGTGAAGTCAAGGCCAGCATGAACTGCACAGCCAGACCCTGTCTCAAAAAGAACAATAAGGGCCAGTGAGGTAGCTCAGCTGACTAAAGTGCCTGCTTAGGCAAGCTTAGACAAGTGCAGGGACTGCAATTCAATTCCCAGCACTACATGCTGCACCAACCTCACCCCGGCAGGCTGAACTAGTGACCGAGTCCAGGAATAGAGGTGCGTGCCTGCAATCCCAGTGCTGGGGAGGCTGCAAGGAGGAGGTTCACACCATGAGTTCAAGCTGTGTAGTGAGACCTTGCAGCAACCAAATACATAAAAAATGAACAATAAAAAAATAAGTCTTGTCTATTTACCTACATTTAAACTTTTAAACAATCCACTACCCTAATTATTATATGAAGGAGAAAGAAAAGAATCTATCAGCATGCAAGATGTATCTCAATATATAAATGCTCAGGTACAACTATAGTACAAGACAAGAGAAAGAAGATATTTGCACCTTTAAGTAGAATCAATGTGAGCCCTGCAGCTACATGGGTAGACTGATATAATCAAGGACATGGTTGTTGTTAAACATATATTAAAGTTCTAAACAAAACAGTAGTATTCCCTTGATTTAAACTGCATTCTGGGGGTCCGGCGGGATGGCTCAGTGGTCTAAAGCACCTGCTTGGGAAAGCTTGGGTGGCTTCAGGGACCGCGGTTTGATTCCCGGCACCACATGCTGCACCAGCCTTGCCCTCTGGGAGGGCTGAGCCGGCCATAAAAATGAGTGAATAAACAAATAAAGGTTCTGAAACAAGAAAAAAATAAATAAAATTAAAAATTCTTTTTTTTTTTTTAAGAATTTTTAAATTTTATTTATTTATTTATTTATTTCTTGTTTCAGAACCTTTGTTTGTTTATTCACTCATTTTTATGGCCGGCTCAGCCCGCCCTGAGTGCAGGGCTGGCGCAGCATGTGGTGCCGGGGATCGAACCGCGGTCCCTGAAGCCGCCCAAGCTTTCCCAAGCAGGGCTTTAGACCACTGAGCCATCCCGCCAGGCCCTAAAAATGCTTTCAAAAAATAAAATAAAATAAACTGCATTCTGGAAAATCCAGCACATACGTAACTTTTTTTTTTTTTTTTTTTTTTGCTTATATATAAGCTAGATTTGGATTCTAATGATCTTGACACTTTTTGACCTCAAAATTACTGGCCAGAACATGAATTGTTCATGTAGGACACCTACTGTTCCTGGCCTCCACCTGCAAAATACCACCACCCCAACTCATGTGATAAGAAAAGTGGCCTCAGAAACTTTCACAGCTCACGAAAGTGGGTGGTACTGAACTTCTCCCTGGACTGAGCTGTAGACAGCTATGCCTCCTTGCTGGCCATGTTTCTCTTCACTGCTATTGTAGTTCTGTACAGCTATGGAAAGTGTCTTAACAAAACCTTTAGTATTTTTAAAATCTCCATGTATTATATTGTCATCTTCTTCTATGGTTATGAATATATGTGAACTCATCCTCTTGCACAATGACAGGGACATCCTCCCAACCTTTACATTCTCAACTGTCATGTAGTCCTAAAAATTGTCACTAATAAGATGACACACAATACACTCATGAAGATGCTTATTCTTAGATGCTAGCAATTGTTATTTGCACATAAGCTATAATTAGATGCAATTAACAAAAATTCTCACTAAACTTTTATGTAAGGTCAAACACTACGTTACAAGGGTACAAAAGAATGAAAATGACAATACATACGGAAACCTAAATAACAAATAGAGGTTTTAAGGTAAGATCTCTTTATGTTCTTAAGACTAAGAATGGCCACAGGAGGAAGCCCCAGGCTGGACTGTGATTCCTTTGTCTCAGCAGTGATGAGCTGATCTTCTCACATCATGTCAGTCTTTAATGTACCCACACATTAGCCATTCAGTGAGTGGCCATGCATGGAGCGCCTGCTTTACCCAAGTCTCCACTGCATGTATCCCCGCAGGACTGAACCCTGGGCCTTGTACTGTCCTGCGGATCTTTGTTAAAACCGAATTCGGATTCAGGTGGCCTGGAACAGAGGCAGAGATTCTGCGTCTCTAACGCTGGGCATCAGGAAGCCCTATCCGCAAGTATGGCACTTTGGCATGCTGAGCACTCGGAACTAAAGAAAGCATCTTCTGAAGCACGGGCTTCCGCTCTTTCTCCCTATGGCACGGTAAACCTCTCTCCCACTCTCTGAAGGTCCTTACCTGAGTGCCCTCCACAGGAAACACAATGGTCTTCAATCCTTCCATGATATCTCATTAACTAAGGAAGATCAGACTCATATGACTAAAAATGCCATCATACTTAGACCAGCGTGTTGCAAGCAAGTACTGTCCATTCTTCAGGCTCACTCTGTTGTCAGAAGCATTCGGGCCCATTATATGTCCCTAAAAACCATTTTTCACTCCCATTTCTCACTCCCCTATGAAAAGAATATTTAAGCGGCAACCATCTGGTCCTTCTTTGAGTTTCATATTTCGGATGTCTCCCATGCACATGTGCACATTAACACATCTGTGTGACCTTCCTTCTGTTAATTTGTCTATCGTTGGGTTATTTCAGAGACTAAATGATTGAGCCCTTGAAAGTTTGAACTTCCTAGGTGAGGTCAACAGGCCCTACTTTGAGTAACTCTTAAATACTATAGGAAACAAAACAATTTGAACCTGCCTTCAAAGAGCTTGGAACGTGTAACCAGAGATATATTCCTGCCAAACCAAACAGAGAAGCTCCATGCTATGAGAGTGACACAGAAGGGAAAGATGATTTAAAGTCAAAGAATTACTTTGGGCTAGGGGTGCTTAAGCTTGTGGGGTGGTATGATGGAGAAGGTGGCATTTAGGCTGACTCCTTGGTGAGAACAGAAGCAGACACCTGCAACAAAGATGAGTAGGAGGGGGAATGTGCCTGGTGAAGAGACAGGTGTGAACGTTTCAACCCAATTAAAAGGTGAAGAGGAAGAAGGCTTGTGAGAAGGAGACTGTGGGAGGTGAGAGCGTGGTACAGGATGGAGCTGAGAGTCACTCTAAGAGCAGTCTGGGAAGCAGCCAAGGACTGCATGCCCAGAAGTCCAGAGTGTTGTGACAGTCATCAGAGCAGAGGGCAGGACAGGCTGAAGGAGAGGAGGCAAAGAGAAAGAGGCTGATGGGCCAATGCAGGGACCACCAAAATAGACCAGGGGAAAAACCAAAGGCCTATGGCACAATCAGTCAGAAATCTTCCATAAGGAAAAAAAAAACAAAAAACAAAAACAAACAAACAAAAAACATGGAACCATTTCACTTATATCTGAACTTCCTACACTGGGCTTTACTTTGAACAGTGACCTCCCTTTTCCTGATCTGACAAGCAAAGTTACAGGCATTTCTTTTAAAGATTTGGAAAAATGGATGTATTAATTATAAGTATGAGACTAGGCTCCTGGAATGCTCAAGTGTCAGAAGGCTTGTGAGAAGGGGACTGTGGGAGGTGAGAGCGTTGTGCAGGATGGAGTTGAGAGTCACTCTGAGAGCAAAGAAGAGTGTCAAACAAACTTCTGACACTCTTAATGCATAACACAAAATGGTCATTTATATCATTCCTTTTACCCCAAAAGAAACTTGTTTCTCCAGAAAAAAAAAAAAGCTTAATTATAATGCATGAAACACAGAGCTAGATTGGTGAGATGAGCTTTAGGAGGCTTAGATCAATAGCCTCCAACATTACAAGCTTCACTGGCGGCCCATTGCAATTGCAGAACATTTGACTGTGTATGCATCTGCTTCCTCTTAGTCTAAAGAGAAGAATTTTCTTTTCTTTTTTTTTCTTCTTAGCAACATCAATAGGGAGGTGGGTCATACCCACACACTGTGGTCTGTAGAACTGTTGTGAGGACAATATGCAATGTGTCAACTTTAAAAAAAAAAGAAAGGGGAAAAGAAAAGAGAGAAAAAAAAGTAATGTACATTGAAAGTGTTAATGTTTAATTGCTTGATCAATTTTTTTTAATTTCTTAAAGAATTTTTTATTTTAAAAAAAGAATTTTTTATTTTATTTTTTTCTTGTTTCAGAACTTTTGTTTGTTTATTTATTTTTATGGCCGGCTCAGCCTGCCCTGAGGGCTGGGCTGGTGCAGCATGTGGTGCCAGGGATCGAACCGCAGTCCCTGCAGCCACCCAAGCTTTCCTAAGCAGGTGCTTTAGACCACTGAGCCATCCTGCCGGGCCCCCATGCCTGATCAATCTTATATACTTATATCTATTAATCTAAATTGATCTGAGGATGAAAATATGTAATATAACCATTGTTAAATTTAAACAATAAGAATATTAAGTCATTAAAAAAAAAAAAAAAAACCAACTTGTTTCTGGGGAAAATCTGGCCTTGAAATATAGCTAGAGAAAATTACTCAGAAAATGAGTTCCCAGGAGACGTCTGCAAGGTGCTCCAAAGAAGAAAACATTATCCTTTTAAATTCCCAAGTTCCCACCTCCCAGGTCTGTGTGATGTGACATCCCAGTAATACGAGCAATGTCCATGGTGTGCTTGTCCCTCAGATTGTAGAATTTCAGGCCCATGACTCCTTCACTGTCCTTGTGGAAGACACAGAAACCCCTGAGGTATACACAAGACTAAACATCGATCTTAAAGTTTCTTTGTTCCTTTATAAATCCTAATTAGGTGAAAACTCCCTTAAGGAACAACTGTCTCCTGAAGCAGTCAGGCAGCTGCACACTGCAGCACACCTGCGTTCTAGGCAGACAGACTCACCGACCACCTTTTTGTTTGCCACATGCACAGCAGCCAGAGGTCTGCTATCTCCTCAGTGTGAATGTAAGAACTACTGTGAAACCTCACAGCAAAGGGCTCATTCTGCCGACCAGGAGACAGGCCATGACAAGGAATCAGTCCCTATCTTGATAATCACAAAGATACTGAGGTCTTGTAGTTGGCTATTAAAGTAAGTGCCAGGCTGGGGAGATAGTTCAATGGTCTAAGTGGCTGCCTGGTACGTGCAAGGTCCTGAGTTCGATCCTTGGCCCCAAGTTCCCAGTGCTGGCTCCAAAATGTGTATGCCTGTAATCCCAGTACTGGGGAGGCTGAGACAGGAGGATCACTGTGAGTCTCACTCACTATGAGTGTAGTGAGACCCTGTACCAAAACAATAAATAAACAAACAAAATAAAGTGTCTGAGCTGTCAATCACACCAAGAATTGAACTTAGGGAGTAGAGGAGGAAAAAAAGCAAAAGATACATGAAATGGGATGAAAACACTGGAACTAAGAGGACAAAGGTGGAAAATGAATGCAGCTGGTCTACTTCTGGTGGAAGAAATGACACCAAAAACCTAGACGTCAAGGTGTCAGCGTGGCTGGCAAAGGGAACTACAGCATTCCAGGTGTTGGTTTCCTCAAGCGGCACTCAGGACTGAGAAATCTCCTATTAGCTCTGCCTAGCAGAGAGAAGATATTAAAGCTCAGTTGACCATGCAGTCTGCCTAGAAACAAGCAAACAGAGGGTTCACGGTGAAAACACACACACACACACACACACACACACACACACAGAGGACATCCTGGGGCCTAAGCTCAATGTGGCAAGCTCAAGGTGGAGACCAGCAATGGAATATTTTAAAGTGAGTCCTCTCATCCTGACCTCTGCCAAGCCCAAAGAACCCTCCTAGTTAGAGCTGAGAGGAAAAGTCCCCAAGCACACTGTAAGATGCTCAATGCCAGGTACTTTCCTGTGATGAATGGAAGGGCTGGCACAGTGCGTTCAGGGTATCTGATCCAAGGCAACAAGGACAAGGCAGGTACTGGTTTACCAACATTAGCAGAGACTTTCTTTTTGCTTTTTTGTAGTACCAGGGATTGAACTCAGGTGCTTATGCCACCAAGCTATCTCCCCAGCCCAGCAAAGACTTTCTTGAACACATATTTCAGTGCACTTGGAGTACAGCCTGTTGCATGTAAGATTCACATCGCAGGTCATAGGATGCTGCACTGAAAGTACCAAATGACTGAGTATTTGCCGGTATATTTTAGACTACCTTTCTCTCCAAGCCCTTCCCTTTCTTTCCTTCTCTTCCTTTGTCTACCATGCCCCAATTATTTCTTAGCTCATTAGGTGCTCCTGCAAAAGTTTATCTCAACTATGACTTGGTAGTTTTTCCTTAAGAAAACTGTAGGGCCATGAGTTTCTTGGTTCTCAGAGTGAACCAACACACTGGTTACAAAGGTAATTCAGTAGTAGGCCTGGAGTGTGTCAGCAAGAGTGTGGGCAAATTCTGCCAGCCTTGTAGCAAGGTGACAGGAAATACCTAGCTGTAGTTGAAGTGTAAGTCCTGCTTCCTCCTCATTCTTTTCCCTAGCCTGTTCCTGGATATAGAAAAGAACAATCTCCCTGATTTCTGATGAGTGAAGTGAGTGGGCTTGCTATAGAAGTAGAGCCAGAGCATCTACAGGAAAGGTTTGGGTGACCAGCTTCTGCTACCTGAGCAGAAGAACAGGCATTTGGATGGACACAGTGTGTATTTAGAATATCCAGTGGGCAATCCTGGTCCCTGGGTTACTAACCAACTTGGTTCAACCTAATTCCTGGGCCCATCTTCCAGAGTAGTCCATTAGCTAAATAACATCCACAGCAATCTGTGATGACAGTATCCTAACTCCAAATGGTATCAGCTTTATTTCCATACTAACGTGGAACAATTTAGCACTTTTTCTTAGCTATGTTTTATTTTCTTAGTCAAATCTCCATTAATTCCCTGCAAGCCTTTTCTGGTTAAAAATCCCAGAGATCATTCAAGCATGCTGCAGGGGTAGAGCCCCACCTTTCACTGTGCTTTACTGAAATCCCACATGTGTACAGGACAACTTAACATACTTGTACATAAAATAAACCCAAAGTCCTTTAAGTCTTGGGTTGTTGGGATCCCTTATAACTTAGTAATATCTCTTATTTTGAAAAATCTGCAATGAAAGCACATCCCTAGTAGGATATTTTTCTCATTGGGATAAAAAAGCAATTTGAGATGGGTTAATATTGTGAATCCTGCAGTAGTACATATAAATGGTACAGTCTGACCAAAAGAATATTTCTGATGAAAATCTGAGTGTAAACATAAAAGGCGCTATGTGCTTCAGAAGTGTCTCTCCATACCCAAGAGGAGCTATAGGCACAAATTTACAAGGTTGGTGAAACTTTTTTAGGATATAACCTGGTAGTAATATCTCATAGGTAACTGATCTATAGGTCTGCCTTGGGTTTATGGAAAGAAAAGGTATCTTTGCCTTTCTTGTCCACAAAACAACCTCAGTGGGCTACACTTCCTTGTATTTTTTTTTTTTTTTTTTTTTTCCTCCTGTATTTTAGGACAGGATCCACAGGGTCTCACTACATAGATTGGACTTGTAGTGATTCTCCTATTTTCAGCCTCCCAAGCTCTGAGATTATAGGTGCACGTCACCAAGCCCAGTCTCAGTTGCCACTTCAGTGTACCCCAGGGACCAGTACAGTATGCCAGGGGTCCATCCCCAGCTGCCACACTCTGCCTAAGCAAGTGCCTTAGTCTGCTGAGCCATCAGGCTGGCTACACTTCCTTTCTGACAACCACTACAATCAAGAGGGAAGAAGCATTCCGAAACTTGGTATCTCTTCTTAGCATCTTGCAATTTAACAAAATACATGAGACAAATCATCTTTTAAAAACAAAAGGCTGGGGCTAGGGAGATAGCTCAGTAGAATAAGTGCTTGCCTGGCAAGCTCAGAGTCCTGAGTTCAATCCCTGTTACCACCATCAATCAATCAATCAATCAGTCAGTAAATAAAAATAAAAGGTTAACTTCGACTCACAGTTTTAGAAATTTCAGTCCATGGTCATTTGGCCTCATTGCTTGCGGAGCTGTAGAGAGGCATTACATAGTTTGGGGGGTTTCAGTCCATGGTCATTTGGCCCCAGTGCTTTGGGCCTATGGTTTGTAGCCTATCACAGCAGGAAGCATGTGTTGGAGCAAACTGCTCATCTCATGCCAACCAGGAAGCAAGAAGAAGAGAAGGAGCAGGGGCACTGCTGTCCCCTTCAGCATGGTCACAGGGTTCTAACTTCTGCCTGTAGACCTTGCCTGCTGAATTCCCATCAGCTCTCAACAGTGCCCAACAGTGAGAGCAAGCACCCAACACGTGGGCCTCTGCATCTCTAACACCTTAATTAGAGATGACAGATGGCAAATAGCTCTGAAACAGGAGGAAAATTTGCATTCTCACTATGGCCTTGTAAGAGATAAGTAGTCACACTGTTTTTTGTAAAAGCTGTCTTCCTCTTCTTATTGTAGTAAGGTAAAATTCGAAACAAAAAAAGAACTTTAAATAACACAAAAAAGACAGATGATAAGTCATATTTGTAGGTGGAATTCTCAGGGTGCTTTAAAAGCTTCAGTAGGCCCAGCATAACAGCTCAGTGGTCTAAAGCCCTTGCTTAGGCAAGCACAGGGACCAAACATGGTTTGGTCCTGGCACCACATGCCATATCAGCCCCACCCCCTGGGTGTGCTGAGCCTGCTACAAAATAAAATAAAACAAAATAAAAGTTTCAGCAGATTTCTGATTTTGGACAACTATGACCTTCATCAAAATCCTAAAACCCACTGAGAGGAATTGTGATTAAAATCAGATTTTTAAGACTTACTTTTAATGTTTTTAATGAAACAGAGAAGCTTCTAATGAGGAGCACATTACCCTTCCATTCTTAGTCCCATTGGGAAAATGACTCTACCGTTCACTGAAGATTTTGGAGTTCCATGTAGTCTCTCCTTCAATTTCTGCCACCTCTCTGAGGCTTGGGAGCCCTTAGGACATGAGCTTCCATGTCCCTTAGCTTCTCAGTCTCCTGGATGGCCAGCCCTAGAGCTCTACATCTGAAATAGCACCTCTGTTCTCCTTCTAAGCACAGTCCTGCAGTTCTCACAGTCCTCCGCTCTGATGCTGTCTTGTCTTTTTTCAGGACCTTCCCAGTCACATACCTGCTCTACACAGGCTGCGTGTCCTTACCCATCACGTCTCCACACCGTGCACACAAGCTGCAACTCCCCTGTCTGCTTATCTTGTACTACACTCACACAATCAGACCCAGTCTCCGGTCAGCGCAGTGTCCTTCCCTCTTCCTGCACTGGGTGGTATGGTGCATTATCTACCCTAGGTAGGTCACCCCCAAGATGCATGCAGAGATCTGGTGACTCTCCTTTTCCTTCCCCTCCCTTGTAAACACCTGCTCAAACCTTGTCGATTCCCCAGCCTTCTTTTTCATGAGGCTTATCTATTCTTAGTGGAAAATCTTTACTGGAAAACTAAAGACCAAGCAGTAAGGCTTCTTCAACAGCCCTTTCCTTCATGGACAACCTTACCTCATTGACACTTGGCCCCCACCCTGACTTCTCTTATTACAGTGAGGAAAGTATTTCCCTCCTTCCTCTTTCCCTTACTAATAGCAACCCCACCCAAACTTTCTCCCTGCTTGAAGGTCTCTCTTCTCAATCTCCCTTAGGGAGAGCAATTTCTAATCTTCTATGGCTAACCCCTTCCTTCTCAGACAAACTTCCAGGAAGAGTATCTGTGTTTCCACATTGCCTTCCTGACCTCGCGGTCAGTCTCTAGCTCACTATTCCCTCCCTTCAGTGAGCTAGCTCTTTGCAAATTTACATGACTTCCTGGCTGCTAAAACCCATGGCAACAGCAATACATTTACCTTAATTGCTTTAGTATTATTCCTGTATTCATAATCTTGCATTTAGTCACATTTATAAACTTGGTATGCACAAGACAGATAAGAGTATGAGGATAGGACGGAGAGCCCAGGAAAAAGAACAAGCATGCCAAGGCACGCAGTAGGGAACGAGTACATGGCAGTTGTACGGGCACAAAAAAGCATCCAGGTACAGCTATTCACAAACTATAGCTCAATCTTTCTTGCTGGACTCATCTAAAATGCGAATTAGATCATGTTACTTCTCTTTCAAATTATTTCCTTTTGTCCACAGGGTTAAGTCCAAACTTCTTAACCAGAGAAGCCTCAGCTCTCTTACTTTTCAGCATGTCCCATATACATGCTATACATGAAACTCTTTAGGGGACATTTTTTAAACACATCGTGATCTCTCACCCTGTAGTACCCTCATGTCTGGCAAACTCTAACTCAATTAAGAGTCATGCCGCTCTGGACAACGTTTCCTGATCACCCTACCTTTCATCTCTTTGCTCCCAGTGCCATTGTCTGCCTCATCTGCATGCTCTATCCCTCAAGTGGGCATCTACACCCTGCATGGCAAGCCTGTGCCACCTCTCCCACTAGCCTGGAGGCAGGCCCTGGGCACTGTCCTCTCGCACTGCTGCACTGCCTAGCATGCAGGGGCTCTCCAACATACATTTCCTGAAGAAGTGGGAACCAAAGTAGGACTCAGACAAAATGTTCTATATGGTGGCTGTCTCCCGTGAACTGCACTGAAATGGAGGAAGGCAAAGTCAGACAGGTCAGGTCAAGCTCTGGAAGTTCATGCCCACCCAAACTGAGAATCTCAGTTTACAAATCTATAACATAGGAAATAGTTGTGCTATACTTTCACACTTTCAAATTAAAATGATACTCAGGAAGAAAAGCAATTATGATATATTCATTTTATCCTCCATCGAAGTCTATTTTAAATAAGCGAGGGATCTTGGCAAATGAATAATTAGAGAAATATTAGGAAGTGGGCTCTTAAGAGACATGCAAAGTATATTATTTAAAAAACACTGTAAGGGGCAGGGAGACACCTCTGTGGTACAGTGCCCGTCTGGCAAGTACAAGGTCATGAGTTCGAACCTTGGTCCTGCAAAAATAAATAAATAAATAAAACATTGTAATACTTTTTTGGATAAAAGTAAGTTTTGAAGATGCACTAAATTTCAAGTGCAGGACTTTCTTCTGCCAATGCAGTTCTTTTGCAGGTTTTTAGGATTGACCTAGGCTATTCTTCTAAATGCATTTGTTTCTCTGGTGGCCATTAATGAGCAGAGTAAAGGTTTTAAAAAGAAGTGATACTAACTGAAATATATTTTCTACATTTTGAATTCTAAACAGTTTTATTGACATATGGTTTTATTTTATTAATTCTCAACTAGCAAAATTATGGCAATTCATAGGTCACAGAGGTCTGGGATTTGATAGGTATCAGAGATTGGATGTCTAGTTTAGTCAAATCTTAAGCAAAACTAGTATTTCTTTAAAATTCTATTAAAAGGCTATTGTTATGGTTTGTGTACAGGTGTCCCCCCAAACCTACTGCAGTTATGGGGCAGCTTCTGGAATTCATAATTGATTATTGTGGAAGTGGGTGCTGCCCCTCCCCTGATTTGCAGGCAGGTGATCTGCATTTCAATGTAAGGTGGGAAGAGAAGTTAGCTGCTAGAGTTGCTGCTATCTCTCCCAGAGCTCTTGCTCTTAGCCTCCGCCATGGAAGGTTGCCCGCTGCCATGTGCCAGTCTGCTTTGGAGCCAGCAGAATATGGACTGAAACCTCCAGTAACTGTGAGCTAAATAAACCTTTCTTCCTTCATTTTGAGTGTTGGATGTTTGTCTCAACAAGAGAAAAGAGTAACTAAGATTGCTATGTATAACGCAAGGGCTGGGAGTTGGCTCAGTACAATAAGCACTTGCCTGGCAAGCGCAAGGGCCTGAGTTCAGTCTTGGTTTCGCTAAATAAATAAACAAACAAACAAACAGCTATTAACATTTTATTAAATAAAATTCATTTCCATATCCACAGAAAGAAGTTATAGAGCTCAGAGTATAAATATAAAGAACACAATACTTCTATAATGAGTATGGGGGTCAAAATACAAAAGACAAGCTTCCTCCAAAGGAAAAAAAACCCCTTAACTGCATGTCTAAGTAGTTTGTGATTATTTCCTGTAATTAAAAATTTGGGGGCCCGGCAGGATGGCTCAGTGGTCTAAAGCGCCTGCTTCGGAAAGCTTGGACGGATGCAGGAACTGCAGTTCGATCCCCAGCACCACAAGTTGTGCCAGCCCTGCCCTCAGGGCAGGCTGAGCCGGCCGTAAAAATAAACAAACAAACAAAAGTTCTGAAACAAGAAAAAAAAATTGATTTGTCAGGGCCCGGCAGGATGGCTCAGTGGTCTAATGCGCCTGCTAAGGAAAGCTTAGGCAGCTGCAGAGACCGCGATTCGATCCCGGCACCACATGCTGTGCCAGACCTGCGCCGGCCATAAAAATAAATAAATAAACAAACAAAAGTTCTGAAACAAGAAAAAAAAAATGATTTGTCAGCATAAGTCTTCTCAGCTATGCATGTGGCTGGTTTTTTTTGTTGTTGTTGTTTGTTTTTGTTTTTGTTTTTTGTCTTTTTTGAGACAGGGTCTCGCTATGCAGTTCAGGCTGGCCTTGAGCTCACTTTTGTAGCCCAGGCTGGTCTCGAATTCGCTTCGATCCTCCTGCCTCAGCCTCCCGAGTGCTGGGATTATAGGTGTGTGCCACTACTCCAGGCCATGTGGCTGTTTTAATTCATAAAAGCTCTCACTGATTTAAGCATCCCAGTTCTAAAGAAGTCTGGAAAAGGTTGAGATGCTCTTAAATCCAAACCTACAAACATAGATTGGAGAATTTTATATTATTTGGTTGAATCAAATTTAATCCCCTGGATCCTTCCAACCTCTGCTAGGAAGAGGTGAGGGAGCGTGGCTATTTTTGTTCATCAAACCTTTTTTTTTCTTCTTCTAGAGATAATGGAATGCTTTGGTAAGAAAAAGACAAAATAGAATCTAGAATTAAGAGTCTGGAGGAAGCCAGGCGTGGTGGCTCACGCCTGTAATCCCAGCACTTGGGAGGCTAAGGCAGGAGGATCAGTGTGAGTTCAAGACCAGCCTGGGTTACAAAAGTGAGCTCAAAGCCAACCTGAACTGCATAGTAAGACCCTGTTTCAAAGAGACAAAAAAAAAAAAAAAAAGCGTCTGGAATAAAGCAAAAGAATCTAGTGTTGTGGTTTATATCTAGATGTCCCCCCAAAACCTCACACAATCATAGGTGAATAGTTTAGAAAAGTTGGGTTAGGGCCTGTGAATGTGGATTAAAGGTTGATACCAGGATTAAGGGTGTGGACAACGGAAGCTCCACCCTGGACATAGTACCAATCAATAAATAATTTTAAAGCCTGGATGAAACAGAAAGGGACAAAAAAAAAAAAAAACCTAAGCTAAACTTGCTGTTGGTGCTCATGGCTTTGCTCACCTGCCACGGCCTGCTGCTCCCCTGTGATGCTCCTCTCGTCATGCCAGCCAGCCTTGGAGCCAGCCAAGTCTACAGTGGACTGAAACCACTAGGAGCTGTGAACTGAGATAAACCTTCCCACCTTTAATTTTGTGGATGTCACATATTTTGTACTAGCAACAAGAAAATAAGACATCCAAAAGTAGTATTTTTTGCAATAGAGAAAGCACAAAAAAGTCTTTGGGACATCTCCAATGTCTCTAAAGCCTGAATCAGCAAAACATGAGGAAGTATTAAGGGAACAAGGCCTTGAAAGTTTCCACTTCAGTTTCTATCGAATTAAATCTGTAATAATTTAACTTTTAATAATTATTCATACTGTATCCTCTTTCCTGACTTATTTATAAAAAAAAAAAAAAAAAAAAAAAAAAAAAGTAAGGCCCTGGTGTAAAAAAAAAAAAGATCTGTAAAAATAAGGCTATAGACAGAATGCTTAAAACTCAGTAAGAAGCCGGTCATGCTGAGGTACAACTGTAATCTCAGCACTCTACGAGTATGAAGCTTAAGGGTCATAAGATGCAGCACTACCTGGGCAACTTAGTGACTTAAGGAGACCATGTCTCAAGGGGAAAAAAACTGAACACACTGCTCCTCTGTATTTAAAGGCCCTAGATTTGATACTCAGTACTCTAAACCAACCACACAAAACCTCAATAAGAAAATACTCAACCCAAATATCTAGTCACTTCACCACAGAATATATAGAGATGGAAAGTAAACATAGGAAAAGATGTTCAGGCCACATGCACACTTGCCTCACCACCATACAAGGGCAAGTTTATCTGCTAAGTCCAAGCAGGCTTTACATTTTGCTTTCTCTTGCCCTAGGGCAACAGAGGCAAGGACTAACATGGTCCTGGACAAGTGCAATGACTGGAGAAAGGAGCAGCTAGACTCTGTGACTGCCAACACTGAGACCAGCAGCCCACTGGATACACCCTCATCTTGAAAATAATCTCACTCATTCAAAAATATGTGGTTTTTTTCTTTTAATCTATTTCTCCTCTTTTAAAATTATTTTTCTTTTTCTTTCATTGCAACTTTTGAGAGTTTTGGGTTCCTACCCCCTTTTTACTTGTTCTTCCTCTTTTCTTCCTTTTTCTCTTCTTTATTACCTTGTTTCCATTTCCTGTATTTTGCTGCTCAGTTTTTCTCCTTTTTCTTATCCCTTCTTTCTTGTGACTCTTCTCTAAAGCCCTAATTTCCTCTTCTTCCTCAGTAGGACCCATCTCACTTTTTACTGTTCCTTGTCATATTTCATTGATAATTTTTTCAAATTTTGTTTTTTTTATTCTCCTGTTTCATTTATTCCCTTTACTAGTATAACTACTAAGCTCTAGGAATCTGTAGGTAGCTGGTGAACTTCATTCTACTGGTGTTGAATATTGTTCTATTGTTAGGAGAGATAAACTCCCATTTCACAGATACTTTCTCTAGATCAACAGTAAATCAATATTTGGTTTGTCTTAGTGTTCATACTATAATGATACAATTAAGGGGATACCTTATTGGTTCATCAGGTTTGTTAATATTCAGTTTGTATTTGACATTTAATTAATCCTGATTTTATTACTATAGATAAGGTAGTATGACAGTTGCCATTAACTGGTTTTCTCTGGGTGCCAATATCTGGACTGCTTTGGAGTTACTAACAATATAAGGGTCCATTCCTGGAGAACTGGGTACTGGTAAGATATGCACAACCTCCCACCCGAAATAAATAAAGGTGGCTGAATCCTGGGAGAGAGGCAGGGGCTAACAGTTAACCACACCCAAAGAATATCACTGAAAGGTGGGCATCAAGTAAAAAGGTTTCCATGCTGAAGGCAAAGCTTTTCACTACAATTATTCTTTAAGTTCCAGCATAAAACAAACAAACTGAAACATGTGATAACTAACCGATAACATGCCTCCAAAACCTTGTAACTTCCCTAAAGCTGACCTATGGAGCATCAAAGGGGAGGAAACCAAAAGCTGTGTACCTGAATTTTCAACTTGGTATCAGGGGAGACAACAAAACAAGTCAATAAGGCACTTAATAAATAATGCAAATAAATAGATATCGGGTCTAATAAAGAAAATAAACAATGAGTCTAGAGGATACACTAACAAAAAACTAACAAGGCTAAACAAAACGGTGTAAAACATGAATGACCAGTGCACAAAAAAGGGGGGGGGTGGGGCTGGGGAGACAGCTCTGTGGTACAAGTGCCTGCCTGGCAAGTGCAAGGTCGAGAGTTCAAAGCCTGGTCCTGAAGGAAAAAAAAAAAAAGAAAAAAAGGATCCCATTAAAAAGTTACAAATAACCCTTCTCCGCTGCTGGTGAGAATGTAGATTGGTGCAACCATTATGGAAAGCAGTGTGGAGGCTCCTTAAAAAACTAGTACTGGAAATGCCATTCAATCCAGCTATCCCCTACTGGGAATGTTCCCAGAAGAAAAGAAAACATTATACCATAGCGATATCTGTGCACCTATGTTTATAGCAGCCCAATTTGTAATAGCCAAATCTTGGAAACAACCAAAATGCCCATCATTTGAAGAGTGGTTAAGCCGGACGTGGTGGTGCACACCTGTAATCCCAGCACTCGGGAGGCTGAGGCAGGTGGATTGGTGTGAGTTTGAGACCAGCCTGGGCTACAAAAGTGAGCTCAAGGGCAGCCTGAATTGCATAGTGAGACCCTGACTCAAAAAGACCAAAAAAAAAAAAAAAAAAAAAAA
>PVJA010033509.1:0-23264 GCA_004027025.1 Myocastor coypus | reverse complement strand
TAAAAAAAAAAAAAAAGGGGGGGGGGTGCAGGGCAGGGAAAGGGAAGGCAGGCCAAGGATCCTGACCCAGCTGGCACACGGGATCAGCTCCCAGCAGTGGGGTTGTGGCTGGGCTGGAACAGGAAGTTAGTGGCGGGAACGCAGAGGCGGGGCAGAGGGGCGCAGGGGCTTACCCGCGGCGGGTGCCTCTGCTCTTTATAATTTCCACCACTTTATGTATTTTACAATTTCCAGCATTGGACAGGTTAATTTTATAGACGATTAAGGTTCAATATTAAATTGCTTATTTGTACTTAATCTTCCCGATATGGGTAGTCACTACTGTGAATTTCCCTCTTAGAATTGCTTCCACTGTGCCGTTAAGGATCAGCATATTGCATTTTAATTATCATTTCATTATAAAATTTGTCTAATTTTATCTCTAACTTCTTCAGGGCTCTATTGATTATTCAGGAAAATGTCATTTAATTTTCATATTTTCATGAAGTTCTTGTGCTTTCTTTAGCCACTGATTTCCAGTTTCATTGCAGTATGGTCTAATAATATACACAAGATAATTTCAATTCCTGTGTATTTACATAAGCATGTTCTCTGAGCTTGTATGTGTTCTGTTTTGAAGAGCATCTCATGTGCAAGTGAGAAGAATGTGTACTATGATATTGCATGGTGGAACATTCTATAACCTCTACTAAGTACATTTATCTGAAAGTTTGGTTCTTTTCTAATATTTCATGATTGATTTTTTTTTTTTTTTTTTTTTGCCTTTTTGAGACAGGGTCTCGCTATGCAGTTGAGGCTGGTCCTGAGCTCACTTTTGTAACCCAGGCTGGTCTTGAACTCGCACCAATCCTCCTGCCTCAGCCTCCTGAGTGCTGGGATTACAGGCGTGAGCCACCACGCCCGGCTTTTTTTGTTTTCTTTATCTGTCTTTTGGTGACAGTGAGATATTGAGATCCCCCATACAATTTTGTTACTGTTTATTTGATTTTTCATTTCCATTAATATTTCTTGTATATAGTTGAGGACCCTGACATCTGTTGCATATATATTTATAATTGTTATTTTTTCCTCTTGGATTGTTTCCTTCACAAAGATATCGTGATTGTCTTTGTCTTTCAATCTTGGCTTGAAATTCAGTTTGTCTATAAATAGAATAGCTAGCCCTGCTCTTTCTGGGTTTCTGTCACATGGAATATTATTTCCAAGCCTTTGTCTTTCAGTCTGTCATTTTCTTTTTTAATGAAATGTGTTTCTTTTGTAGTTCAGTTTTGCTTTTTGTTCCATTATGCCAGTGTCTTTTAATTTGTGAATTAAGGCCATTAATACTGATGTTATAACTCATGTTCACTGGCTTATCCTTATCACACTATTTTCCTGTTATTAGCTTCCTCTCCTTCCCCCCAACCCCTTTTTCTTTCTTTGGCTTGCTTGGTGGATTCTTCTTGCTGGACTTCATGAAGTGGTAGTCCTTGTTATCTTTTCCTAGAATGTCCTTCAAAACTTTTTGAAGTGGTAGATTTTTGGTCACAAATTTCACAGTTGTTTTTTGTTCTTGAAACATCTTACTTCATCAATTTTGAAAGATAGTTTTGCAGGGTACATTAATCTGAGTTGAAGCTTGTTTTCTTTGAGCACCTGAAATACTACACTAACAGCTCTCTTTGATTTAAGGATTTGTTCTAAGAGGTCAACTATGACTCTGATGGGATTTCCATTTTAGGTGATTTGTTTCTTTTTCCTTGCAGCTTTTGATATTCTATTTTTGTGTTGAACTTCTGGAAACTTGACTATGATATGCCTGACAATAGATTTTATTTTATTTTATTTTTTGATCATGACTAATACAAGTTCTACTTGTCTCACTCACCTAACAGTATGTTAAATAGCTTTTCCCTACCAGAGAAGTTTTGGCCACAACATCTTTGAATATATTTGTACTATCGCCTCTTTTCATTAAGTTCAGTAAATTTTAAGTTATTCTTTATACCATCTAACAAACCATAAATTGATTTCTTCTGATTCCTTGCTACTTTTAAGATTTTTTTCTTTCATGGTCACTAAACACAAATTTTTCTTCTATATCTAAGATTCTGTCCTCACATTAGCTCTGTTATGGACACTTTCAGTGGAACTTTTAGTCTCCTGAATATTCGCCTGAATCTGTATTATGGGTTTCATTCCTTGAATTCAATGTCCTACGGATTCTATTTATGTCTTCTGGACTCCCTTTTACCCATGTTGGGTATTCATGACTTCTATCCTTTTCTTTAGCTCTTCTATTATCTGTATCTTCCTAGAGTCTCTAAGCATGATTTTCACTGAGCACATCTTTGAAGTTATTTGAGAAATAATTTCTGATTTGATTTTTCCTAAAGACTCATTCAATTGCTTTGATCACTTCAGAGAGGTCAGATAGGTGGCAGTTGGATTATCTCATTTCACTGGTCCCTGAGGTTACCTTTGTTGAGCTTAATATCTGGGATTATATCATGTTTAAGAGGTTTTTCATTTTCTTTTCTTTATTAGTTTAATTTGTGGATTGATACTTGTAAATTGCCTATGGTTAGCTGCTTTGTTACGGGTATTTAAAACTTCTAGTAAATAGCATTTCTCCAGGCTAAGTTCCAGGTGTAGTTGATTTGGGGTATTACGTCTGTTGCAAAATGCTACCTCTACATTTTAATGGGAATCAGAAGTTGATTCCTATTTGGTGCAGCCCCTCATTCTTTGACACTGTCCCATGCTATTTTCTAGGCCTCTGGTCAATCTCAGTCTTGGAGCACCAAGATGTATAGCTGGTTAGAACAATTATGTCATTTTTGCCAGCTGACATAATGACATAATGACATTTATGCCACTTTGCCATTGTTGGGAGCATAGTGGTGCCACCAACAATGATGACACATCAAAGGCAGCCTAGAAATTTACAAACTGAGATAAATACCACCTTACTACTATTGACTGCATCAAACAGATTTTTGGTTCTATAGAAAAATCTGAAACAAAGCAGAAAATTATAAGCAGTATATAACCCCTTAATATGTCAATTTTCCCTTACGGATTATCATTTTAAAAGGGTTAGGGGAAGAACAAAGAGAAGAAGAGGAGAAAGAGGAGGAGAGGAATGAGAAGAAGAAGAGGAGGAAGGGAGAAGGAGAAGAGGAGGGGAAGAAAGAATCAGAAGTAAGGCTAGAGGACTAGGGGTTATCATGCTAACTGTAATAAACCAGTGTAGCAGACAGAATGGGAAGAGAGAAGAAAGCAAAAGACAGAGCAAAGCAAAATAACTCCCAAACCACATTCATATTTACATGACAATAAGATCAGACAATAACTGAGAAAAAATGTCCAATTCCAGATTTGTCTTTGCTGTCACTGGTAAACAACATGTAAAGACAGAGTCCATATTTGCGTTGATTTATGTCAACAAATTTAAAAAAAGCATAGATTTATAAACAGAGTACTGGATAAACTCGGTGAGCCTATACCTGTTTCACCTGAGTTCAGCCTGTATTCTGGCTGTGCGGACCAAGACAAAGCCCATCCAGCTGGGAGCAGTCTGTGCCTCTTCTGCAGGACTGAACTCAGCTGTGAGCCTGTAGATGAACCCAACAGTCCTGTGTTCTTGGCTCAGCTGGCCCCCCTCCAGTCTGGCTCCCTGACAATTGCTCTCTCCCACAGGACAACGGAGGCCTCAGCACTCGTGCCCAGCCAGTGTAGTCCTCACATCCCCTGCTCCCCACTGCATCTCTCTGTGGGGGATTTCCATGCTCTCAGCAGTCACCATATGTTTGCAGGCCTGAAATGCTCCTCCCATGCCGTGAGTCCCAACATAGCAACAGGGCTCCACCAGCTACTTCCCTTCTGTCCTCACTGTCCATATGGGTTTCAATTCTTGCTTCAGGTCCTTCCTGAGTCGAAGGGACTCACTTCCCTCCTCATCTTTGGATGTATTTGGATGACAACTTTCAGAGAGGCTCTTTCAATGCTAGTTACCACTCTGCCATCTTCCTCTCAAATCTCCACTTACTTTTAATACTTAAAATTAATCCACAATTTTATTCATTTAAGTCTCTACCTATCCTATTCCCACATTTACACAACTGCATTTGTTTTTGTGCAAAGAGCGATCACAAAAAGTGGTAAAACTTTGCAATTCACACACATTGAATTACTGTTGCACTCACCAAGTGGGACATTAGTATTCTCAGCAATCTTGTTAGATTTGCCAATCTATCCAAATATCTCAGTAACTGCTGCATATCTTCTCTTTTTAAATCTTCTAAATTTCCTCCCCTATCTGTACTTTCAGCTGACAACTTCCTTTTTTTCACTGTGAAAAGGTGGAAACTAGAAGACAGTTTCAACAGATCCTGATCACAATTTCTACCTACTTTATTCTTCCCATAAATTCTGTGTGCCTGATTGAAACCATGCATTTATAATCCTGCAAACAGAAACTCTGCTACGCATCAGAGCCTACTCATCTTTGTCTATTCCAGGACAATCCTACCTTGCATCATCAGCCTTCTTTTCTCTACTAAATCATTATAATTACTACTATTGTTTCACGAATTCTTGCAATTTTTATCTGACTTTTTTATGATCCTAGAACTTAAGAGTTTTTGTCTTCTTTGTCTTAAATTCCTCCTCTTCTGTTCTTTATAAACATATTCAAATCCAATTTTTACTTTGGATGTTCTTATAAAACTGCTTGTCAGAGGACAATCCTTAACTCTGCATTAATAGATCAATAACAAATGATCAGTTCTGATGTTTTCTATTTTATAAAAAGTAGTTGATGTAGTCAGATGTACTTTTCTTCATACACTTCCTCATTTCCAGGTTCTGGAATGTTTTCCTCGAACTTCTGTATCTTCTTTTTTCCTACTCTTCAAGTATGTTTAAATTTAGGTCTTGTTACTCAGCTATTGATGTGTTCTGACTTGATAATCTTTCCCAGTGAGACCACTTTCATGCACTTACCTCATATTCCAGTGGTCCTCTAGATAACTCTACCTGGATGACTGAAACATAGGTCATGCTCACAAAAAACAAAACAAAACAAAGAAAAACTGATCTCTTGATCTCTACCTCTCTAATACTTGTTATAAATTTAGTCTTCTTTTTTTTTTTTTTTTTTTTTTTTTTTTTTTTTTTTTTTTTTTTTTTTTTTTTTTTTTTTTTTTTGCCTTTTTGAGACAGGGTCTCACTATGCAGTTCAGGCTGGCCTTGCGCTCAGTTTTGTAGCGCAGGCTGGTCTCGAACTCGCACCGATCCTCCTGCCTCAGCCTCCCGAGTGCTGGGATTACAGACATGAGCCTAATGAAAAGCCTAGTTGATCATGTAAGAACACTGGAGCCATCTTTGATTTCTTTCATTCTTTTATTGCTCATATCTACTTTCCAAGGAAATGATCTTGACTCCATTTTCATAATATGTCCTGAATCTTTCTTTTTTTTTTTTTTTTAAATTTATATTTGGTTATCACAGGATTTCATATGCAGCTCAGATTATAGTGATCTCCCCATTGTCAGCCTGCCCAGCTCTTGTGTTACAGGTGTGTGCCACCATGGCTGAAATTGGTGACTGGCTCAGCGCACCTGAGGGCGGGCAGGTGTAGCATATGTTGCCAGAAATTGAACTTGGGTACTTGTGCTTGCCTAAGCTTACAGGTTCTTAGTCCACTGAGCTATCTCACGGGCCCCAGAATATTCAGGATATCCTGAGTCTTGACTTTCATTATTACCTTCTTATCCCCCTTTAGCTACACCATACTCCCTTTATGTGGCTAGTCAAGTTTTCCTTGCTTCTACCCCCTTATCCCAGTGCACATTCTCAAGACATAAGCTACAGTACTTTTCTCAGTATGAGAGCAACACCACTCTATTCAAAATCCTTCTAATATCATGTAGAGTAAAATTGTAAAATATGACAATGCCCTACAAGTTCTTGTGTGGTGGTGTCCTCTGTTACCACTTTACTAGTGCCTTCCAATTGTCCCTTCACACAGTCTTCCAAACACGATGGCCTTTCTTTGCTGTTCAAACACGCCAGGCCGGAATCTTTACTCTAGCCAGGTTCCTTGCTGGTCACTCTCCTTAATCACTGCATGGCTAAGTTTCTTTCCTCCTTTAAGCGGTTACACTTGAAATCCTTCTCAATGAGACAAATACTGACCATCCTATTTAAATTACTCTAAAATAAAAAATTCATTCTCTCTACCCTCTGGTATTTTTATTTCTAGCTCTCCAGAAATGTACTACTTTCAAACATCATTCATTTATTGTCTGTCTCCTTCCCACATAGAATGTACACACCCCTCACAAGACATGTTTCTTTTATTCCATGATACATTCTAAACACTTTACACATACTTATGTTTAAACAGATACTATGTGTCTGCCACATAGTAGGTTGTAATATTTATCACTGTGTTAAAATTAACTGGTTACCTGAGAGGTTTTTAATTTCTCATAAATAATGTAAATTAATATTTTAATTTTAATAATTCATGTTAATTTATGAAACTAATGTTTAGAATTCTCACCCCCTTAAATATTTTAATTTTGAACAGAAGATGCTACTATTTTAGTTTCATATTTTATTGTAATAGTGAAACAAGCTGTCTTTCTCATCACAGAACATATTTACTATACTAGGAGGGTAATGTCTATTTATAACATTGATCAATGTGATGCAATATATTCTTAAACGTTTAACATACATGATCTATAACAATAAAATGTTAAAGTAGAATTTTTAAAAAAGATTACTATGCTAGAGTGTACCTGACCTTAATGTGACTATGAAAACCATTTTAGGGTCCGTCAGCACAGTGCTAAGTAATTTATATATGCTGCTAGTATTGGTTTTCTCAACAATGTTAACAAATAAGCTAAAGAATCCATATATATATATTAGTTTATATATATTAGTTTATTCCATACATATGAAAATGATATAGATAGACTAAAATGAGATGAATTAAAGTAATTTGGTCCACACCCCAACAAGATGCCAGAACCATATTTAGACTTAAGGTGTAATGATCACAAAGTCTGTAAGATATATCCATAATGTGAAAAGCAATTGCAATAATATAAATAAGAGGTCAAATATTATTGATGTTCAGTACTATACACAAGTACTGTTCATTGATTTGGAGACAGTGTCTTAGCAAGACACCAGTTCTCATAATGAGTGGGACGGAGTTACGTAAGCGTTCATCGTGACTGTTTTTGATGTGCGAGCTGGAAAGTCACACATTCTGAGCACAGCCTGTTCTCAGTTTTTAAGGCACCTTTGGTTGCCTGTTACCAAGAACTTTGGGCTAACTTTTATCATGCGGCTCAATACCATGTAGGTATAAAATAAATGTTCTTTGTTAGTGGATCTAAGGAGATCAACTACTTGTTGACTCTTCCAAGAGAATTAAAGTGCATACAGGCAGAGCAGGTGTTTCCAGAAGGAGAAAAAAAATTCTTGTCATTTTAATACAAGGTTAAAGTTCAAAAATATAACAAAAAAAACTATCCTTGCTTGTAAAACTGTGTAGACTATCCTTAGCAATGCAGTTTAAATGTTGTAACTCTACAATTTATTCTCAGTATTTTACAACTGAGGAAGTATCCAGTCAAATCCACTTTGTAGTGGAGGAATCTTTATGAAAAATGAAAATGGAATTCTTTCTCTTTAAGATAACAGAAAGAGGAGGATATGGAACTGGTGGCTGCAATTTTAACTTATAGGTGCCTAAGACCTGTAAGTTGACAATCAGGCTCTTCTCAGATATAATTCCTTCATTTGATCCAGAATTATTTACTTGTAATTCCCCGTGTCCTTTTGCTCTGAAGCTACCAGTGAAGCAATACATTTTAAAACAGAGAACCTTACTTTCCTCATGGCATTTTTAAACCTTGAAAATTTAACTAAAATCATTAAGATAAATCATAGTAGGCACCAGAGAGATAGCTCAGAGGCACAAGTGCCTGCCTGGCAAGTACAGGGTCCTGAGTTCATTCCCCGATTCCGCGGGGGGGCGGGGACAAACAAAACTTCTGAGTTATACTTTTAGGCTGGGCATGGTGGCATATGCCATGACTGTAATTCCAGCACTTGGGAGGCTGAGGCAGGAGGATAGGAGGGAGGTGGGAGTTCTAGACCAGCCTGAGCTACAAAAAGGTACTCATGACCAGCCTGAACTGCATAGTGAGACCCTGTCTCAAAAGACAAAAAAAAAAAAAAAAAATCATTCCCATCAATCAGCCAGAAAATAAATTAAAACCAAACAACAATAGATACAGTATATAATGTAAATGAAAAATATAAGGCTACATTTGTTATGCTAGATTTTCTAAAACTAGCAAAAAAGCCCTCAGATATTTTTGCAATTATGTGATTTTGAATATTACGTCAATAAAGGTTAAAATAAAATATCTATTTTCAAACGTTTTGAAATTTTGATTGATTTATGCTCTCTTTTTGCTATGATCTGTCTTTACCATAGCTTTGCTGAGATATTGTTCATATAGCATAGTAGGGGCCCATTCCAACCATACAATTTGATATTTTATTATATCAAAGTTATGCATTTATAACTACAAGTAATTATATAACATTTCTGTTATCTGTAAAGGAAACTTCATAGCTTGAAGTGGTTCATTCACTTCATGAAGCCTCAAGCAGCCACTAATCTATTTTCTATCTATTTGCTGATGCTTCTTCTTCTTCTTCTTTTTTTTTTCTTTCTTTTTTTGCAGAACCAGGGATTGAACTCAGGCCCTTACGCTTGCCAGGCAAGCACTTACTTTGCTTGCTTTGCTTCTTATTTTATTTAAATGGAACTGTATACCATGTTGTCCTTTGTTCACTCAGAGTGCTCCCAAGATTCATCTGTGTTGTAACACGTATGAATGTTTCTCATTTTTTCAGTGCTATAACACTGTACATGTATCAATATACTACATCTTATTTACTCATTATCCAGGAAAGAATTTTAGGTTGTTCCCAGTTTTTGCTCTAATGGATAATGCTACTATGAACATTCATGCAGAAGTTCTGGTATAGACATGTTTTATTTTTCTGATGTATATATCTAAGAGTTTATTTTTTAAAAAAAGAATATAAGATAGTCATAAAACGAAAAATATATAAATGATGCAGAATTTCAATAAACAAAACAACATGAATTAGACAGTATTTGTTCTATTACAGAGTTGTCTTCAAATTAATTGCTCAGATTACCAGATATATGAATGCAAATTTAGAAAGAAAAAAAGAAAAAAGTTATGAGAAATTAAAGGAGCAAAAATCAAAATGAGGAAAAAATTAAGCATTAACTGATCTTTCCCCTAACCCAGCAGAAATGCACAGTACAAACCCTTCTGCTTACGTACATAGATACATCTCTTTTCCGCACTTCCTCTTCTCATCTCAGTCATTCTAAGAGTTTAATCTGATGGATCTTATGAGGACTCGTATTTAGCATTTCCCAAAACATCAGACTTTTCCAGTTAAGTGCACAAAAACTGAACTTTTAAAACTTTGATGAACTCTAACTTTTGTTTTGTCATTTGTGCTTGAAGAATACGTTCTGTTACTTAAAGTCATAAAGATTCACACTTATACTTTCTTTTTAGAATATTATTACCTTATATTTTATGGTTGACTACAATCTCTTAATCTTGAGCTAGTTTCTGTGCATTGTCTGAAGGATACAGCTGCAGTATTTTCTGTGTGGAGATACAGATACCCTGGCACTACTTGCAAAATGACTTTGCACCCATAGGACAAATCCATCTTAGTATAATGCATAATCATATTATGTGTTGGTGAATTTGAGTTCTTAGTATAGCATCTTGCCAGGGTCTTTTGCCTTTATTAGCAATGTGTGACTTTCTTTTATAAAAAGAGAAAGAAGGAAGGGAAAAATATATATGTGTATACATAAGATAATTCAGATAATCTGACTCCTGATTTCTACTGGTCCATTGAAAGCAGCAGTTAATGATGCATGATTTCCCTCTCATTTTATGGTCTAATTTTAGAGTAATTTTAAATTTAGAAAATAAATGAACAGACAGTATAGAGTTTTCCTGTACACCTTCTGCCTCCAAACATGTGTAACCTTTCTGGTTATGACTGATGATCCTTCTCTGAAACATCCTAATCATCAAGTCAATCTTTTGCAGTGAGGTTTGTTCTTGGTATGGTACATTCAGTGAATTTGTATCAACGTAAAATGACATGCAACCATCACTAAGTATTGTGACAGAATATTTTCATGTTCTTAACAATCTAACGTGCTCCAAATTCACCCCCATCTAAAATTATTAGCCTTAATTTGTCAACTTCACTGAATTAAGTTATGCTTGGAAAATTAGTGCAGCCTGCTTAGTGGTTTGTCTGTGTTGGTCATGGAGGCATGAGCCTGAGCACTGTGAGACATGGTCCTTTGCCCTCTCCTTGCTGGCACTATTTCCAAACAGTGAAGAACTATGCAGCTTTGCTCTGCCAAGATGTTCTGCCATGATGTGTCTGCCTTGGAGCTAGATGATTGTGGTTTGCACGGTTGAGAATGTGAGCCAAATTAAGCCTGCCCTCCATTAAACTCTCAACAATGAGAGACATATTGTGCCATCTGAATTCTAGCAACCACTGATATTTTTTTTTGCCTCATGGATTTGCCATTTCTAGAATGTCATATATTGAAAATCATACAGTATATGTTTGTAGGTTGATTGCTTTTGATATTCTGTGCCTTCACAGGAACTTGTCAGTTCCATCTAATTTATGTCACTTGTTGGCACACGGTTGACTATACTACCCACTTACAGCACTTCATCACCATAATTTCTACAGCACTTTATCACCATAATTTCAGTTCCATTATTGCTATTTATGATAATTTATCCTCTGATTTTTCTTACTAAGTCTAACTAAAGTTTTTTTGTTTTGTTAACTGTATTACTCTTTTCAATGATTATTTCAGCCACCTTTTTTTCTTCTGTGATTTCCTTTATTGTTTACCTATCCTATATTATAAGTTCTTTCTTAAATGCTGACCAGTCTTTTTATTCTGCTTCAGATGAGTTTACTCTACCTCAGGGCCTAGACATTGCAACACTTACAATCTTCCTTTGTGAACCTAGCTCTCTCTGTAGATAATTTTTCCCTATGCGAAATGTTAGCAGTATTCCATAAATATTTACATGTTGTATATTCATTTTTACTCACTGCAATATTTGCGTCAATTTCTCTTGTGAGTTTTTGAACCACTGATTAATTAGGAATTTTCAATTTCTGCAATTTTAGGTTTCCCAAATTTCTGCTTTTAGTTTCTAATTTCATTATACTGTTTGAAAAATAAGCCACATATGGTTCCAATCCTTTTACACTTATTCAGGCTTATTTTATGGCCTACTATATAATCTATGGTATTAAATCTTCCATGTGCACTTAAAAATGTGTACTTTTCCCTTGCTTAGGAAATTTATACAGATATCTGTCAGATAAAGTTGATTTATAATGTTTTACAAGTATCTTGTTTCTTTGATTTTTTCTGCTTCACTGATTTACCTGTGTTTGAAAATGGAGTATTTATAAGCTATATATTATTATTAAATTTTTGATTCTACCCTTATATTTTGGCAATTTTTGCTTTATGAATTTTGAAGCTTTATTTTTGACTATCATATATATATAACTTGCTAGGTTATGATTGGGTCAATTTTTCTTAAAAGTTTATCCATTTTCTCAAAATTTCTCTTTTTATACCAGGCAGCAATGGTTTAAAATTTATGGCTGATGCTAACACAGCCAGTCCAGCATTACATGGTCCTTAGTTGCATGGTGTAGCTTTTTACTTTCAAATAATGAAGCCTTCTTCCTTGACCTAACAGGAGTCAGGCTCATCAGAGGCTTGACTCAAGTGATTTGCAGCTTGCAGTTGGCTTTGTGTCTTTCTGTTTCTTGTTTTTTAATTTTAATAGTTTAAATGAGAAAAAAATGGCAATCAGTTTCAAAACAGGTTAGTAGGACAGTTACAGTAATTAACACATTGAATATTGTTGCCTTCTGGCTTTCTGTCTTGGTTTACTTTATGTCACTGTAACATGTGAAAGGTGGTACCTTATTAAAAATGGGAATAAGTATGTACTGAAATACCATTTATAGCCTTTAATTCCCTCGGCTATACTTCGTGGTTCTGGTGTACATGCAGTTTACTACCTCAAGTCATTTGCTCTCAGCCTAAACGATTTTCTTTTGAATTTCTTTGGAGACAGATTTGCTAACAAGTTTCGTTCACTTTTGATTTACTTAAGATTCCTTAATGTTTCGCTTCAGTTTTGAAAAATAATTTTATTGAATATAAACTTCTGAGCCCAAAAGCTCAATACTTTCAGCACTTTCAATGTATTATCTCACAACTCTCTACATTTTGTTGTCTTTCATAGTAGTAACTCAGATGTTAGTTTATCAAAGTTTCCTGCTATGGGCTATATTGTCTTCACTGAAGTTTTTTTTTTTTTTTTTTTAACATTTTGACTATGACATGTCTTTTTCTGACTAAATTTGTCATTTTGTGACTCTCTATTAATACTCCTTGGTGTTTACTGAAAGTCTTGCATGTGCACATCACTGGTTTATTCTTTAATTTTATTTTCTACTTTTCTGTATTTCCTTTCCTTTTGGCATGCTCAGTAGGTACAGATTGCTGCGTTCAGAGATGTCTCAATTCTCTGGAAGGCTTCATTCATTTTTCTTCATTATATTTCTTCATGTTTTATAGATTCCTCAATGTCCATTAATTTATTTTCAAATGTCCAATTTTTTCTTCTGAAAAAAAAACTTCTATTAATCTTCTGTAATGAATGAATAGGTAGTTTTTGTTAGTGGGTTTTATTGATATGCATGTCTCATTTCCCCATTTTTTGCTTGTCTCATAATTTTTAAAAACTAAAAATATAAAATAATGTAAGATTTGTAAGGTAATGTAAGATACTGCAAGATAGTATGATGTATCCATTTTGGATATAAATCCATTCCTCTAGAGCTTGTTGTTATTGTGGCCTACTCATTTATTTAGTGACTTGGCTGGCCCTTTAGAGTGAAATCTGTTTCTCCTGCAGAATAAAGTCTCTGATGTCACTTTTCAGAGGCACAGCTTGGGACGAGTCTCCAGTTACCCTGTGATAATTATATTCCGCAGTGCTCTCTGCCTTTTGCTCAGCTCTCATACAGCGTCTGCCTTTGGTGGTATCAAGCTCAGTTGGATCACACTAACTGCTGACTGATTTTGATTTGTTGTTTTTGATAACACTCTGTGGTATAAATTATTCTGTAGCTTGACCCAATTAAATTCAGGGTCTTTCCAGTGGCTATTTCTGAAACCCGTCTTTGGAATTTGCTCTGACCTCTGGTGGGATCTGCCACACTAGGTCTTTCCCTTGCTAATTCTAGGAAGTTTCAGGCCTGTGGATTAGCTCCTATTTATCTTCTTATTTATTACCAAAATTTGCATTGAGCAAACACACCTTGGCTGCAACTTTTGCAGTTTCTCATAGATTTTTGGTGAGAGCTTCTGAACTTGGTGCTCTTACATCCTGCCCCTCCGTTTGGGCAAAAATCTCTGAAGGATTGCTCCGCGGCTAGAGCAGGACAGTGGCCTGCTTCACATAGAACTTCATATTCCTGTTTTATGGGTAGAGCACTGGTGCTGACCTGAAACTCTGGTCGGAAACTTTAAACCTATGAAAGAGAGAGAAGGACAGTGGCCAGTGTGCTGAGCATGGGATACCTGTTTCAGGCTTCATCCTATTAACAATAGCCTAGATTGCAAAAGAAGCCCCCCAATTCTTGTGCATGCTTCCCGGCAATTAGCTCTGTTAATATAGAACTGACGTTGGGATTGAGCTGAGAAATACTGGCTCTTAGCTCTCACAGAGTCTAGCCGGAAGTGGGAAGAGTTGTCTTACTGGTTACGTATAGTGAAGCTTCTACCACAGGTTTGGGAAACCCCTACTGTTGTGTGCAGCCTCGCTGTTGTAGTCAAGATGAACCTGGGGAAGTTTAGTACACTGCTTTTAGGAAATGTTTCTTCGTTTGCTCTTTTGAATAATTTTCAAGAAGAAACAATTTTTTAAGTTATTGGATTTTTTTCTTTAATCACCAAGGTCTTCATGACATCATTCTAGAGCTGAATTTATGATCTGATTTCTGAGCACCAAGTTGACATAATTGCGAGTATGATAGCAAATAATGATTTTCTGCAAACTGAATATATAATTTATTTGTTTAGAAATCATTGTTTAACTGAGTCTTTTAAAAATAATTTATACAGCCAGGCGTGGTGCTGCATACCTATAATCCCAGCGTTTCGGAGGCTGAGGCAGGAGGATTGGTGTGAGTTCGAAACCAGCCTGGGCTACAAAAGTGAGCTCAAGGCCAGCCTGAACTGCACAGCAAGACCCTGTTCCAAAAAGTCAAAGTAAATAAGTAAATGAATGAATGAATAAATAAATAAATATAAAAATACTTTTTTATATCAATATGTATTAGACAGAAGGAGATAATTTTGTTTCAGTAACTTGTTAAAAAATAAAAGAAAAAGTAAGATATAAAATGACCAGAACACAATCATATTCTTTAGCAGTTTTTACAAAATATTGTGGTTTTCTTTCTCAGAATTGTTTTAAATAAATCTATTTCAATATATCTTTAAATGTTTGTCAAAATTAAACATGTTTATATGTTCTTTACATTGAGGACACCAAATAAAATTCTGTTTTAATGTCAGACTCTGCACTATCACCTATATAGTACTCTCTAACTAATTCAATATTTTTTAATATTTTTCTTTTGTGTTCCCTTAAATTATTTTATTTGAGGGCTGGTGAGATGGTTCAGCGGTCTAAAGCACCTGCTTAGGAAAGCTTAGGCAACTGCAGGGACCTAGGTTCGATCCCTGGCACCACCACCACATGCTGCACCAGCCCCACCCCCAGGGCAGGCTGAGCTAGAAATAATAGCAATAATAATAATAAATAATAATAAATTTTTATTTAATAATTTATTCCTAGCTTATTTGGTCTTCCATCATAATTTCTTTGCTTAAAACACTTTCATTCTTCCTTACTAAGACAAAGTTCCTGAACTCCTTTAATTTTTATGATTTTGTCTTTGAGATCTTATTTAATTGAACTTGTACTCCCATTGTGTTCCTAAAGCAGTGTGCACACAGAATGCTCCTCTGCTGGTTATTTACATGGAAAGGTGTTGTGCTACTCACACTAGATGAGAACACTGCCCTTAGCAACAGGAAGAGAGGCTTCGGTCAGAAGCAAGTGCTTATTCCCCTGAGCTATCTCCTGGTTCTAATGGACTTTTTTTTTTTTTTTTTTTTTTTCTTGAGACCAGGTCTCGCACTGCAGTTCAGGCTGGCCTTATCTCAGTACCAGGGATTGAACTCAGGACCTTGCATGCATGAGCCAGACAAGCACTTACTCTACCGAGCTATTTCCCCAGCCCCAATAGATGCTATTGGTCTTTTTGAGAATCCCCTTTCGAGTCATTGATTTTCTGTAGTTTTGTCTCAAATTTTATGGGTGTTTTTTTTATTTTTTTGCCCTCTTATTATTTTTAATTTTCTTCTGTTTGCTTTATGCTTAAACTGTTCTTTTTCTAGTCTGCTAAGAGGAAGCTCAAATCACAGTTCTATCTTTCTTCTTTCCTGTTCCATGAATAACATATCCTAAAATTTCCCTGAAGCAATGGTTACAGTTTTTAAATTTTTATTTACTTTAACATATTTTGAGTTTCTCTTGGAATTCTTCTTTTTCCCATGAAAATTTTATGAGTATATTTTTAAACACCCTGCAGCTTATGAAGATAGAAGCTCCCAGTTGGTCTTAGTAATCTCCAGTTCAATTCCATTATGGTCTGAAAGCATCCTTGGTGAATGGGGCACGGGAGCTTAAGAAGAGGATGAGTGCTCCTGCTGCTGGACAGGGGCTGTATAACTGCCCATTATGTTCAGGGAACTACAGGTGAGTCTCTACTGAGGCTCTGCCTGCTGGGTCAGCCCATGCTGATAGAACAAACCAAAGTCTCAGACTGCAGTAGTAGATATGTCCTTATCTCTGTGGTTCCTTCCAGTCCTTGACTCATGTATTTCGATGTGTGCTAGGCACACACGCATTAAGGGCTGTTATGTATTCTTGGAGAACTAACTCTTTTAACATTATACAGTGCATTCCTTATAATCCTTCTTGCTTTGGAGTATCTTCTGCTAGAAATTAACATGTGTTCTCCAGATCAATTCTGATAAACAGTGACCTAGTAATACATCAATAATAAATCCTTTTCTTGATTTTCGAATTTGTCTTTCATGGAAATCATTTTACTTATCTATATGCTATAATCATGAAATAAATGGTGCTACCATTCTTTTGAATGAAATTAGTCTGATAATCGATTCATAATAGGGGCTTGCAGGATGGCTCTGCAGTCTAAAGTGGCAGCTTAGGCAAGCTTAGGCAACCACAGGGACCGCTGTTGGATCCCCAGCACCACATACTGCGCCAGCCCCACCCACAGGGCAGGCTGAGCTGGCCATAATATAATTAAATTTAAAAAATCAATTCACAATAAAATGTTGTTTTGTGGGAAATCAGTTTGTGTGCTGCATAATAAGCTGAAATTTAAAAATCAATAATAAGAATTATAGAAGTATTGCATGTTACTTTTATTTATACACATTTAAATGTTCTTTTATTATATTCTTTTTGGCATATCTGAATGTCTAATCTATGTCATTTTCCTTATCCTTGAAGAACTTTTAATATTTCTTATATGGCAGGTATATTGGTGACAGAGTTCTTCAGTATTTTTTGCTTAAGATAGCTTTTTATTTTCCTTGACTGTTACAGAATATTTTGTTGGACACAGAACTCTAGGTTGTGTTGTGATTTTACTTATTTATTTTTACTTGTTACTTTCAACACTAAATATTTCACTATACTCCTTGCTTGCATGGATTTTTAAGAGAAGATCATTACAATTCTAACACTTATTCTTCTTTAAGGTGTTTTATGGATTTGTTGTGATGGTCTTCTATTTCGTAGAGTCTGAATATAATATGCTTACTAAGTAAGCCTACATAAATACTATGTCTATTTATATGTGTAAATATATAGACACAGACAGGTACAGATAGATATAATCTCTGTATTTCCTGAGCTTCATTACTGTGTGGCTGGTTTTCATTCATTTTGGGAAATTTCTAGTCATATTAACTTCAAATATTTTTCTACTTTATTTTTTCTTATTTCTCTTTTTGGCATTCCACCTGTGAATACCTTGTACACATCAAATTATTTATTTTGTGTTTTACTTAAAATATTTTTTTCTCCAATGGAGTATTATTTAGCTATAATACAGGATAAATTCGAGGCATTTATGCATAAGTGGATGCAACCAGAGGGCATATTCTTAAGTGAAATAAAGCATTCACATGTCCAAACACTGTTTCCTCTCTTTAAAAAATAAAACAAATTTAAATGTTTTTTATCTTTTGTATGTTTCTTTACTGTATTTCTATTGACATATGTTCAAATTCATTAATATATTGTCCCCTTGGCCAAAGCTGTCTAGAGATGTCTTCATCTTCACTACACTGTTTTAATTTCTAATATTTTATTTTCTAATCTTTTTGTGGCATTTCAACCCCTTTTTTTCTGTGTCACATCTCTTCTTTTATTTTATCTACTTTTTTGTTGGAGAATTCCACAGTTTGATCACTGTAATTTTAATTTTCCATTTGATAATTCCACAATCGATGTCACATCTGATCTTGTTCTGATGCTTGGCTTTTCATTTCCTATATTTTTTCCCTACCTTTCATCATGTTCTGTAGTTTTTGTGATGCATTGGGTAATAAGAAGTGGGATACATTTATAAGGTCATTAGTGTGATGTTTTATGTTATTCTTTCTGGGAACTCAACCATACTTAATGTGTCCTGGAGAAGTACTCGTCCAAAGCTCCGAAGACACTTCATTATATATATATATATATATATATATATATATATATATATATATATATATAATATTTTTTTTTGTCTCTCCAGCTTCACTGAATTTATGTAACAGCTACTTCCTCAGTGTGTCCACATCTTTCATCTCTTTTAGTTAACCAGATGTTATACAGAAATCCTGCTGAGGGGCTGGAGAGAAAGCTCAGTGGAGTAGTGCTTGCCTGGCACGTAAGGTCCTAAGTTCAATCCTTGGTACCGCAAATAAATAAATAAATAAATAAATAAATAACTTAATTAATTAATTAATTAAAATAAAGAAAACCTGCTGATACAGTAATAAGGTATGTGCTTTGGCTTGCATGTAGATGTCCCCAAAACCTTGCATGGTCATAGGTGGGGCTTTTATGAGGCAGGCTCGACTGGAGTTTGAGCTTCTGGGATCAAGCCTGTGGCACTGGAATTGGTTCAAGGTGAGATGCTAGGATTAATGGTGTGAGTACTACCTGCCCTAAGTGCAAGTATCCTGGGTAAGATATGAAGAAGTGCAGCCTCTAGCTTTTGATCTCTTCCTGCCTTGTTTCTTCCCTGTGAGCAGAATGTTCTCAGAAGCATAAGCACAAAAGTGAGTAGCACACAGAAAAATTGACTTCGTGGAAGTAGAGCATAGAGTAGTGTCTACAACAGCCTGAGAAGGAGGCAAGAGGGAGAGATAGAGAACAGTAGTTAACAAGGGGCATTTAGATAAGAACAACTGCTAACATTCTACAGCACAGTATGACAACTATCAACTGTACATTTCAAAATACCTACTAGAGAGAAATTTAAAGATTCTCAATGCAAAAAAAGTAAATACAGTATTTGAAGTGATAAATGTACCTTGGTCTCATTAGTACACCTTCTATTTATGTATGGAGGTATTACGCTCTGCTCCATAAATATGTACTGTCGTATCATGTCAATTACAGCAGCAAACACATTTTAGGAAATTAAGCTTCGTGGTCATGTACTCTAACACCTAACAGCAGCAAACATCTCCACTGACTTTGTGATTGCTTTCCTTAGGTCATGCTTACTGGAGGAATAATTTCTCGACTCCCCTAAATCACATTTTCCTAGGCTTTATACAAAGACTCATGTATATTTGTGTCCGAATTTCACCAATATCTCATGGTTATAAAGATAAGTAAGCTTCTTTGTTTTTCCTAGTAGAAGTAATATTATTCTGTACATTTATTTTAACATTTGTTATTCATTATTGTCTTAAGAGCTATACTGTTTCTTTTTCTTCCCTATTTGTGTGTGTGTGTGTGTGTGTGTGTGTGTGTGTGTGTGTGTATTTAGTACAAGGTCTACAGGGTCGCATTACACAGGTCAGACCCAGGGCAATCCTTCTGCTTTCAGCTCCCCCCAGTGTTGGGATTACAGGTGTGTGCCACCACGCCCTGTCTTGGTCATCCCTCAGGGCACCCTGGGAGCAGAGTGGCATGGCAGGCCAGGGATTGAACTCCAGTCCCTGCCCTTGCCTAAGCAGGTGCTTTAGTCCACTGAGCTATCTGGCCAACCTATTCCCTGTTTTTCTTAATGAAAGACATATTTCATACTAAATTTGGTCTTCTGTAGTGTGCAGTGCCTTGTCCATAGTAAGAATTCAGAGATCACTTTTTATATAAACAAAAAGTGGCTGTGCTATGCTGAGGGAACTACAGCACAAACCAACATCTATAAGTTTCCAGAAAGGGGCTGAGACAAGGAAATAGTCATAAAGCAATTGAATATCCTGGCATTTCTTTTACCATTACTCAGAAAGCACGATGCTTATTTTCATGTAGTTTTTCTTAATACACATGCAGTTCTGTCTGATCGTTTCCATATGGAAATGTGACCTTTAATGCAAAAAGACAGCAACGTGCATTGAGTGCGAGGGCTATCATAGCTACCTTCATACATAGGTCTATTTTGGGAATGGTGCTGTTCTCCCACCTTAGTATTTATTCCAAAAGGCAATTGTGAAACTTCCCATCTTATCCAGCGTACGAATAAATTCCACTTAGTATTTTATTGGTAATTTGTCTATTATTCAAAAATATGACAAATATTTTTAAATATTTCTCAGATTCTTTTCCAACTGTGGGAGACAGATTGGCTGTTGTATAGGACAATAGCCCACTGAGATTCCTCAATAACACCCCACTTTGTGAACTTCTGTTTCATTATCTCAGACCTTTGAACATTATCATTATAAATGATAGGTCTTCTGCCCTTGATACCCAGTAAGGTTATGTATAACTCAGAATATACTTTATATCTACATGTTTTATAAGGGATGCTCCCCTCTCACACCTTCCCAAAGCATGTGTTTCCTGATCCTAAATTATCATAAAGGTCAAACTATTTGTCAGATATGTCTTATTGGCCCTTTGTGGGGACAAATGATATATGTGAATATCAAAAGGTTGGGAAAGTAAGTTACAGCATTACTGTTTCACAAGAAGGATACTTGTCTAATGAGGTTTATGATTTACTTCTCAGACTGCTATACTTTGACAAACTTTACTTCAGCTTTTCTAGACCATTATGCCCTAGCTGGTACAGTATTTTAACAAATGGTGTAGACACTATTTGCATGTCCCAGTTCCCATGGCCATGGGAGATAGCTTGTCTCTTCCCCTGTAGGAATTATTTAAGTAATCTAGCCTTCCTGGGCAAGAGCACTAGCCTCTGAATACTATGAAAGTCAACAATTATGGACTGTCCAGTCTTCCCAGACTCTCTTGGCTTTTCAAGTAAAACAGCCACCCTCAACCAGGCACTTCTAATTTTAAGATTCTTTTGATTTTGGTTTAAAATTTCCACTCCTCTTTTCTTTCATACATGTCTCCAAAGATGAAATGAATTACACATATTTTCTTTCTTCTTTTTCTAAGATTTGTTTTTCTTTGGGAAGCTCTCATAATCTTTTATCATAAGCTTTTCTCAACTCAATTATATATAATTATTTTTCTTTTCTTTCTTTTAGCAATCAGTTCTCAAATAACCTCACAAATAAGTCTAACATATATATGGAAAACTTTCTTAATTTATACCCTTATATGGATGCTTATCTTTTTACACTGAATAGTCAATGGATAAGAACAAATTTTGAAGTATACATTTTTGTGTACAGCTCTCTATAACATTTCTGCTGTATGTTCTATGTTGGTTCAGTCAAACTCTACCATAGGTCCCCCCCCCGCCCCGTTTGTGAAGAATGGAAGGCTTACAGTTAGCTACAATGTCCATACTCTTTAGAAGACAACATCTGGATGGATGCACTAGTAAGTAGACCTTCTGTTCAGAAAGTCTTGAATGGTATTTATGGCAGGTAAGCTCATGGGAATATGAAGGTTTTCCAATGGCCAGCAAGTGGCCATTGTGTGGTCCCCCGGATACTGAAAACTGTGGCCACAGAGCAACCAGTTTTATCTTCCTATCTTCTTTTTAGGGTCAGGAATGTGATCTCAGAAATAGCTTCCAGGATTATTCTGTGTTGGTCTGAGTGTAAGTTCAAACCCTAAACCTATATCTGCTTCTTGTGCTTTTTACAGATCTTAAATATAGTCTGAAAAGAAAATGAATACACACTTAAGCAATTTGCTGCACTAATAAACATCTGAAAGCTAATTGCCAGCACTTTTCTGGGACTTTGGAACCTCTTGGAATTGTAGAGGTCAAAGGTAACTTGTGTGAATCTCATGATGCTTCAATAAATTTATTATTAGATGTTTGCATGAGTTTTTCCTTTCAGATGTACATATCTTGGACTATAGATAGATAGATAGATAGAGATTTAACATATTAAATATTTTTCTACTTAACTACCTGGAGTTTTTTCAGGTTCCTATATCAAACTCTGAATGATGTATTCACTTCTCTAAGCAGGGACAAACCCAACAGCTTTTTACAACCAGGCTTCCAGGAACCTCTGCCATTCCAGCCATTGGTGTACTTGCCCGCCTAGTATCTCTACACTATCCACAATCTGTTAAATTTTTCTACATTCCTGTGCCTTCGATATTAAGCACATCTCCTTCATCTTGCTTACTCCCTACCTCATTTGTCTATGCATAATTTAAATATTTACAGTTTTCCTAATCTATAAAGCAAAGCTAGCTGTTGCTAGTGTATCCATTATAAACACTATTAACATATTTGTCATATTATATTTCAGGTATGAATTCAGATTACCCTTTTCTAGGCTATTCTTTGACTTCAGACAATTTGTATACCACTTGGTCTCAAATATTTCAAAAATAAAGATAATTATTTCATAAACATTTTAATGAGTAAATAGAAATTTGCTGTTGCTAATTATCTTTATATAATTCCCATCTCTATTTTATTTTTAAAGAGAGTACAAATTAGAAATAAGATAGAAAAAATTACAAATGATACAAAATTTCACTTGACAAAGTATGAATTTAACAGCATTTGTTGTAATATAGTGTTTTCTTCCAATTAATCATTCATTTTACCAGATATCTGCATGTAAAATTGGAAGAAAAAAGTAAGGAAATGTATAAGAATTTAAGATGAGAAAAAGTTGCAATTTAAAAGGGAGACAAAACAAATTAGTATCTGCTTCTTTTCCTAGACTAGCAGAAATTCACAGTACAGTTGTCCAAACCATTCCGCTTCCATACACAAATATTTGATTCATTTTGTAGCTACATATGAGTAATAGTAGCCTGCTAAATGGAGATATTGCTGAGCACGGAAAGCAGTAAAGTGTTAAACCTTGTCATCCACACAAACATGTACGTGTTTCATGGCTGACTTTATGCTGATCTGCCCCACTTGAAGCATGTGCATTTGAACAGGCTCTGTTGGCACCATAAATTCTCAGAGGGGAGAAATAGAATCTTGCTTTCTTGCTTATTATAAATACTGGATGTGTGGGTCTTCAAAAATGTAACTAGAGAAAAATTTAAATACTCAGAGGAACATTCTCACCTGAGGCTTTTGTGTGTGATCAGAGAAATTGCTGTATTTATTGTTTGATGTGGATGAACAGTCAAAATTGTGTCCCATTTTGAGAGACAAAATTTGAGCAGAAACTATTATATTGCTTTTTGAAAAAACAGCATTTCTTTTTATTGAGATTAATATTTGATCATAGCATGGTAGGTCTTCCTTATTGTAAGACTTCGCTGTACATGCCTATAAAAGTTTTACTTTCCACTAAGTTT
>PVJA010033508.1:0-23272 GCA_004027025.1 Myocastor coypus | reverse complement strand
TTAGTCCCCCTTACAGGAGGATATGGCAAAGGTTAGAAATTAGAAAGTTCCTTTAGTTGCTACATAAGCTAAAATCTCAGCTCTGCCACCCACCAGCTGTGTGACCTTGGAACAAGACTTTACCTATCTGTGCCTTGCTCCCTGTTCTACAAAATAAAGATGTTTGCCCTGACAAAAAAAAAAAAAAAAAAAAAAAAAAAAAAAAAAAAAAAAAAAAAAAAAAAAAAAAAAAAAAAAAAAAAAAAAAAAAAAAAAAAAAAAAAAAAAAAAAAAAAAAAAAAAAAAAAAAAAAAAAAAAAAAAAAATAAAATTAGGTTCTCAAGTATTTTTTAAAACTTTATTTATTATTTATATTTATAAATAATAAATATATTTATTTATATTATGGCTGGCTCAGCCTGCCCTGGTGCAGCATGTAGTCCCAGGGATTGAATTATGGTCCCTGTGGTTGCCTAAGCTTGCCTAAGCAGGTAATTTAGACTGCTGAGCTATCTCACTGGCCTGAGATAGTGCTACTTATGACAGGATTGTTCTATAAAAATAATTTGAGGAATATCTAACATGCAAAATAGGCTTCTGAATAAAAATGTTCCTTTTACTCATTGAATATATAATTGTTAAATTTCCTTTAGGCCCATATGTTTATAACTGTTTTACTGATGAAATATCAAACATTAAATGTAAAAATAAGCTGGGCATGCTGGCACATGCCTCTAATCCCAGTACTTGGGAGGCTGGGGCAGGAGAGTTTGAGACCAGCTTGGGCTACAAAAGTGAGCTCAAGGTCAATCTGAGCTGTATCATCTCAAAAAGATCAAAAAAAAAAAAAAAGAAAAGAAAGGTAAAAATAAGACCAATTTAATGCTGCAAAAATAGCATACCAAAGTAACACAAAAACACCAAAAAATGAGACAGCTAGTGACAAAAGGAAAATATGGGCTGTAGCTAAAGAATGGGGGCAAATGATTTTTTGTCTTTTTTAATTTTTAAAAAGAGTACAAAATAGTATTAAAACATAAAAATTACAAGTGATACAGAACTTAATTAAACAAAATAATATGAATTTCACAGTATTTGTTATCATGTATAGTTCTGTCTTTATTTTTTATTTTATTTATTTATTTATATATTTATTTATTTATTTATATATTTATTTCTTGTTTCAGAACCTTTGTTTGTTTATTCACTCATTTTTATGGCCAGCTCAGCCCGCCCCAAAGGCAGGGCTGGCGCAGCATGTGGTGCCGGGGATTGAACCGCAGTCCCTGAAGCCGCCCAAGCTTTCCCAAGCAGGAACTTTAGACCACTGAGCCATCCCGCCGGGCCCCGTAGTTCTGTCTTTAAATTGGTTGTTCATATTACCATATATGTGTGTGCAAAATTGGAAGGAAAAAAAAAAAAAAAAGAAAGAAATTAAGAAGAGAAAAAGGAAAAAGAATTGAAAAAAAGAGGACAAAACCAATTAAGCATTAACTGTTCCTTTCCATAGACCAGCAGGCAGATGTATTTTGTTTTAAAAAATCTTTTTGTCTCTGGTGGGCTCCTTTTCCTGTTTCCTGCCCCCATCCACATTTCTTCTCAAAGTCATAAATCATAGGGTTAGGGAAGATAGAAATACAGAAATTCCTAGATAAAAGGAAGGAGGAAACCCACGCCCAGCCATGTTTTAGCGCACAGTGATCAGTGTGGTAAGGGTAGCAGAGGTGCCAAACCCAAGTGTGTTCAAGGGCAGAAGGCAGATGACCTTTCAGGCAGATGGAAATGGCTAACAGGGCTGCTCAGCAGAGAATGAAGACAGCACTGCCGCAGACAGCAGGCTTCTAGGCGCAGGTCGAGGAAAGACCTTCCTGCAAATACCTCCATAGCACTGTCTTCCAGGGAAAGCAGCGGGTAGGAAAGCCAGGTCTCTTGATTTCTGACTGAGGCTGAGAAACAGCTACTTGCATCCAAAACCTAGATTGGCAGTGTGGCTGGATGAGGTGGGTGTTTGGGCAGCTTGGTTCCGATGATCAACACAGGCACTTGCAGGTTGCATCCATCTAGATTCGCCTTGCTGGTGGGGTGACGCTACAGGAGTGTGTTGGCGCGTGGCCGTAACAGGTTGACCAAAGTTATGAGATCACATCATAAGTTGAGGATGCGCTTCTGGAACTTCCTGGGCTGTGGGCTTCCAGACATCGTCTGCTGGAGCTTGAGCATCCACTCCCGGATATCAAAGATAATGGCCAAGAATAAATTAAGAGGGCAGAAGCCCAAGAATGTATTTCACATAGCCTGCCAAAAAAAGTTTAAGTCCAAAAACAGAGCAAAACCAGTTACCACTAATCTTAACAGGGTAAACATTGTGAATGATGAAAAAGTGCGCAAAATGAATAATGCTTTTGTAAACATTCGGAAGGCACTTGCATACTTCTCAAAAAAGCTGATTCTTGAACCTCAGTGGAAAGAGCGGATTAATCAACCGCATCATGAAAATGAACCAGTTAATGTTGATGAAGCTACAAGTTTAATGGCTCAGTTACAATATGTTGGAGAGCTGTATCAAATTCAAAACAACTCAATAAAATAAGTATTTTATTAAAAAAAAATAAGTTGAGGATGGGAGCCAGAGATCCAGAGACACAGCTAAGTGGCACAGTGCCTGCTGGGCAAGCCTGAGGTCCTGAGTTCAATTCTCAGTACGGGGAAGAAACAACAAAACAGAGCCGAGACCTGTAGGGGTGGTGAGTATTCTTCTTCTTCTTCTGCCTCTTCAGCTTTTATGAACTGTGCCCTGTGGCAAGTATCAATATTACTAATTTTCTTTTTAACTTAAAAAAATTTTTTTAACCTAATTTATTTATTTGTGTTGTGGTTGGCTCAGACTGTCCTGTGGGTGGGGCTGGCACAGCATGTGGTGCCAGGGATGGAACAGTGGTCCCAGGGCTTGCCTGAACTTTCCTAGGCAGGCACTTTAGACCATTGAGCCATCTCACTGGCCCCACTAATTTTCAACTTAACAGAAATTTGTGCCAAAATATTGCTTCCTTAATTGGGATCCTTGCTCTTAACTTTACTATAGTGTAGTTGGCATATTCACTGTCACACGCTTGAGTATGGATACTGTCATTAACTAAAGGCATAGAATGTTACAGTGGAGAGAAAAAAATTCAATTGTTTTTCCAGTACTCTATTACTTCTCATGTTGTGCTTTGGTAGCTTACAGTCTGACATGAAATTAGTGAACTGAGACTAGACCAGTTTTAATCACTGTTCATCACCTGCAGGTTTGATCTTGAATGTTTGAGAACAGCACAACTGAAAACGGCAAGAGGATGGTGCAGAAATAGTGGGGAAAATAGGGCAATGTGAAAGGGAGCTATTATTGAGAATTGAGTGAGCAAATTATACTTGTTGCCTTCTTCCCAAGTGCCAATTTAGGAAAATAGGACAACGTTGGAGGAGTATTACTCAAGAAAAATTACAATGTACATTTTGTTTCTGAAGGTTTACTCATCCTTCATTTTTTCTCTTTCTAATTTGTTATGTACAGTTTAAAATGTCTTACAGAATTATTTATGATACTTTCCATAGGGTACAAGATGAAACAGAGTTTTCGTAAATGTCTACAAATTGAATGAATTTCATCAGGGAACGAGGTATCTTACACTTAAGAGTCTGTTTCAGGTTTTGTACATTCCACTTTTCTTCTAGTGGCCAATGTAGTGGTACATTTAGTTTATTGCCAAATAACCTTTTTGCCTCAATCTATATGCTGATATTTCTCCTGTCTAATGTTAATGAGAACCACCAGTGAAAATAATTTTCTTTTCAACTGAGAAACTTGGAAAATTGGTTTATATATCAGGATAAAATGAAAGCTACTGGCCTTTATTTATGAAGGTTCAGAATTTATAAATGATACCAAAAAATTTGTATTGATTAAAATATTTTTCTTTTGGATTTATAAATTCATAAAATTGAAAGTGCTATGAGATGCCTAAGGTCACTAATAATTTTCTATGTGAGTACACAGTATGATAATTTAGTACTGATACAGTTCCTGATATTATTAGCAGGATATCATGCTTGTAATTTTTTATACATAAGGAAATAAAAAATATGTTAGCTCATCTGTAACCTCCAAGGCACAATGGCTGTGAGTCAAATCAAAAGAAGAAAAAAGCACAAGAGACAGGATAATCCATGAATTCTGGGTTTTTCTGTGACTTTAATAAAATAAGTCAGACTTTCAAAGAGATCTGACCTTTGAAAAGTGCTTAGCTTGACTCCAAGGAGATGTTGGGAGGATTAGCTAGTCAAAGCTGGCAGAGTGATTTCAAGGTTCTTCATGTGTTATTTACTCTGTGGTTTACCAGCTAAGTTCCTTTTAAATTCATGTTTAGTAGGATGCTAGGTCAATAATGAAAGATTCAACAAACTCGAGTTCCGAGTAGAATTGTGAGCTATTGTTTGACGGTGGAAGACTGAGACAGTACCAGAAGTGTAGGAGTGATTTTATGTGGGAGCTTGCTATTCTTTAGATAGGCTCATTGAATCCTTCACTTGAAAGAGGAGGAAACTGAGACACAGAAAGATTAATTGATTCTCTCAGTATTCAACAGCTGACTGATGGTGTTGACAGATTTCCAGTAGCATTGTGAGGACAAAGTCATTGATCATCTCTGGCTTTATAATATAGAGATGCTATTAAGATTTGGAAGTTGAGCAGGAAATGATTGGGGAACTTTCTAATTATTCTGTTGGTAAAAGGTCTGGGTGTTTCGTCTCTCCTGTAATTGGGTTTCAGACTTTAAACATGTTGGAATAGATAAGAAATTTAGGAACACTTTTTTTTCCCATGTCATTCATTTAATCATCAGTTCTTCATTCATCAGATGCTATAGCTGATCACCTTTGAGATGAAGAACTCTTAGAACTGGGCTCAGCAGCTCTCTCTGTGCTGTGTAGGAGGAATTTAAAAGCACCTATTTTTTGGGAGACTAACAGGAAAGCTAGGCCCACAAAAGCTGGGCCATACCGAGTAGGGTCCAAAGGCAGGTTCCACTCTATTAACTTGCTCAAACATTTGGAGGCTTTTGGAATCAAACGAATAGGGACATTTAAAACATCTAAAGCCTTGAGACATGGTGAGGCTAAATTAAGAAGGTTTTGTTGTTTATTCCTTGCTATCTATGTTCTTCTTCATAGTCTCTGTGAAATGATAATGTGAATTAACGCAAACACTGCAGAAAAACTAAATGGAAGTAAATCAAATTATTTAAACTAATTTTTTTCTATGCCACATCTATGTTGCCTTTTCCTCTTCCCCTGAAAGTCTTGCATGTCTTGGGAAGCTACCTCTACCCACTTCCTGTGGTAAGGTAGAGTGGCTTAAGCCCATCATTACTGTGCATTTTCCTAGCCTTTAATTTTGGCCTGGGAAGAAACATTAAGTACATGAAAAAATGTTTTACATCTTTGGCCTTAGAGAAAAGCAAATCAGATAATATTGAAATTTCATAGTAAGAATAGTATTATTAAAAGCTCAAAAAGTAGAACAAATGTTGGTGAGATTGTGGGAGAAAAGGAGCTCTCATCATTTGTGGGAATATAATCTAGTGCAACCACTGTGGAAAGAAGCATGGAGATTCTTCCAAAAGCTAAAAATAAATATTCTCTCTGGCTCAGTTATACCTTCTCTGATTTAGACATCATATTACCATGATAAATGCATGCCTATTTTTATGGCAGTACAACTCATAACAGCTAAGATCTGGAAGGTACCTCTATGTTCACCAGCAGATGAAGGGTACATCCACAAGGGAGTACTACTCAGCCAGAAGAAAGATAAATCTGTGTCATTTGTAGGGAAATGGATGCCCCTGGAGACCATAATGCTAAGTAAGATATTTAAGGCTTAGGAGGTTATCTACTAAATGGTTTAACTCATATGAGAACCTTGAAGTATAGTAAGAAGAAAAGTAAAATGTAGATAATAGAAAAAAGGGAGATAGGCATTGTGGAGATGGGGGTGTCTGACAATCAGAAAGAGGGGAGTGAGGGGAGTAAAGGGATTGAGATGCAATATGTATATGTACCAGTTCTCCACAACAAATTAGTAGTTACTATGTATTGTAAACGTGTACTAATAAAAGCTCAGAAAAGTAAACACTCTCTATGAAGAAACTATCACATGACAAGTCCTGGGCCTAGGTAATGATCCATACATACAGCTTGGTGAGAAAAATACTATTCTCATTCCTTATCTCTCTAAATGTGGGACACTGCATACCATGCATAATGTACCATACCTACAGATCTGATGCTTCTGGTATCTCCTGTTTGTGGCCTATTTTGTTTTGTTAATTGTTTTTGTTAATGGTTTTTCTTTACTTCATTTATTACAGTCAAGATAGTAGGTTCACTTAAAGTAGCTAACACTGGTGGAAGATCAAATGATCTCTCTGGTTCCTTGTATACCTTAGGTTTTAATCTTTTTCATTTACTTAGCCACTGGGGATTGAATCAAGGACCTGCACATTGTGCTTCACCCCCAGCCCTCTTTATATTTATTTTGAGGCATGTCTCTAAGTCACTAAGTTGTCCAGCCTGGGATTGAAGTTTATTTATTTATTTAAAATGTATTTAGTGGGGTCTATAGGATCTCACTACACAGATCGGACTTGTAGTGATCCTCCTGCTTTCAGCCTCCCAAGTGCTGGGATTACAGTTGCGTGCCACCACGCCCAGTCTCAATTGTTGTCTCAGCATACCCAGGGGGTGGGGCTGCACGACATGCTGGGATTCAGTCCTGCTGCCTGTGCCTGCCTAAGCAGGTGCTTTAGTCTGCTGAGCTATCCAGTCGGCCCTGAGCTTGAACTTTATATCCTCTTTCCTCAACTTCCCAGAGTGCTGGGGTTATAGGCATGAACCACCACATTTGGCTGGGCTTCTCTTGGGGGAGGGTATTGTATGCATCTATATCTACATATCTATCTATCTATCTATCTATCTATCTATCTATCTATCTATCTAAGTTCAATGGTATGTTTTGGATTTACATAATGATTGCATTCAGAATATGGAATTTGTACGTGTATATGATGTATTCTCCCCTCTCTTGCCTTTAGCTCATCTTCCCCTCCCTATTTACAGAGCTTTGTTTCCATTTTATCCTTAAAAAAAAAACAACTTTTCCTCTTCCCTTCTTTCTTTCCTCTCTAGTTCTCCACAATGAATTAAGTTATTATGTATTGTAAACATATACTAATAAAAAAAACTCAGAGAAGTAAATACTCTCTAGTTCTTTCCTTTTAAACAATTTCTTCTTATTTCACAGCATCTATTGTACATTTTAGTCCTATTGTACATTTTAGTTTCTCATAGCAGGGAGACAATTCAATGTGTACACATGCGAGCCAGATTTATTTCACTTAAGAATATGGCCTCAAGGGGCATCCATAACTGGAAATACCTCAAATTTATCCTTCTTTATGGCTGAGTACTACTCAATTATTAAAGAAATCTTCTCTATCCATTCTTTGATGTGCATTTGGATTTTTTGCATGATTTATTTATGACAAACTGTGGTCCTATAGACATGGGTGCACATATATTGCTGTGGTGTGATATTTTTACCACTAGACTACCACAGACTGGCTGGGTTTTTGTATAAATGTCTTCTCCAGGAATGAAGGGCTTTTCCATCCCCACTGCCTATCATTCAAGGCCCAAGCAAGTGCCCAAACCCTTTTCTTACTAATTTGCACAGGAAGAGTTCAATATAAATATTTAGAATTACTAAGTATACCAGATGATGTTCCATGAAAAAATACCCCAAACATAACCAAAAGAAGAACAAGGAACAAGGAACAAATGTGAGAAGGAACCCCCAACCCCAAAACCACCAGACTGGACTTTATTTTTATTTATTTATTTATTTATTTATTTATTTATTTATTTATTTATTTTCAGAACTGGGTAGACTGGACTTTAGACTACATTGGAAAAAGTGTGACAGTGAGCCACTGGACAGCAGTGAAGTTTGCTGTGTTGCCCAAGCCAGAACTCACCCACAGAGGTGGGGAGGCTCTACATAGTCCTTCAAGGTGTAACTGGGTGGGAGTTGGTGACTGACTTCAGGAATACCTTTGGGGTTCATTGAGAAGCTTTCTGTAACATTGCTATTGGCATTTGATGAGAAGCCATGCACCTGTGTGTCACTACAGTTTTGGGGGTAAGTGTTCTAGATAAATCCTACATGTGAGCATGTGGCAGCTATGACAGGAACAAGAAACAAAGGGAATGCAGTCCAACAAGGAAGGGAAGCCCTGTTCTTTTATAGGGATGCTGTAGCTCCACATACTGATAAAGCTTGACATTGGGCTCATGAAAAAAGGTGAAATATTTCAGCATTCCAGCACCATTTTTGCAGACAGTAGAAGATGGATTTGAATCAGGGAAGCAGAACATTTTTAGTGGCACATTTTTGACTATAGGATATTATTTTTCATTATGCCCTCTTATATTGATATGAGGAGAAATAATATAACTCTCAACCTGGTAGATACCAGATACACTGGATTCATGTTTCCAAAAACTGAAGAATGAATTTTGAAGAACAAAAGAGATTCAGAGTAGGAAAGCATTTATAGAGAGAAAGCTCCTGAGACACAGAATGGGCCCTGAAAGTGAGTTGCCAGCAAGCCATTTCTCAAAGGAAGTTTTATAGAACAAAATCACAAGGTGAGTACTTTGGGGACAAGGCAGAAAGATGAAGGCTGAACTGGCCTCCTCTGTGAGTACGAGGGAGAAAGGCAGCAAGAGCATGTGCTGACGCTTTGCAGGGAAAATTGATACAGCTGAGATCCTGTTCTTTACTTGGATACACACAATGGCAGTAGAAGACAGATGAACCCTCTTTTACTCTTATGACTTGTGTCTGTGTCTGAGTGATAAAGCCATGGTGCCCCAGTCACTGGGGCTCTTTGTTGAAGGGCGACCAGAGCTCCCTGGCCCCCTACATTTTATCCATTCTGTGTCTCTTTGTGTTTTATCTTTGCTGCCTCTTGGTCTGGTATAAGCTTGTAAGTTGGCCCCCTACAGGGTACAATGTGCATCAAAATTGTGACCAACCAGTAAGATTACAAGTATAGTCTACTGTTAAACCATCCTGAAAGTGCCCAATCTCATCTGATCTTGGAAGCTTAGAAATATAGTCATTTAAGTAATATTGATCCAGTAGGTAAACAGGATGCATAGAAAGTGTAGCTGGAAAGAACAAACACCTTATTTAGGACAAGAAGGATCAGGGGGTCTTGGTCACCCATTGGGGTGCCTGATGTCCATCTAGACTGTACTCAACCAATGATACCAATTATCTTATCCCCTGGGGATGTATGTAGGCCTGGTCATTCCATTTTTATCTTGAAGCTTGGCCTTCAATAAATGCTCCTCCAGTCAGTTATGCATTTTCACCCTTGGCAGTGATTATTTTGAGAGTCAGGCCCTGCCTGACTGCCTATAGTATTTCTACCTAGTTTACCTGTCTATAATAATGCCATCATTATTATGGCATTTTATTTATGTATGTATTAGCTACATTACTTGAAAGTCAGTGAAACTGATGTTAATATAACATATTTTTTCAGATAGAATCTTCACCAATGTTTTGGCTTTATCTAAATCTTCCTGGACTGATGCCTGAAATAGGTTAATGCTTATTTGTATTATAAAACTGGGACCTCAGTTAAAATATAACTATTTCATGAAGGAGAACTACCATACTGCTATCAGACATTATGCGATTGAGGAGACACTGACTCCATATCTTCTCTCTCTCTCTCTCTCTCTCTCTCTCTCTCTCTCTCTCTCTCTCTCTCTCCCTCTATCTCTGTGTCTCTCTCTCTCTCTCTCTGGAACTGGGGATTGAACTCAGGCCCCTGTGTTTGCCAGGTAAGCGCTTATTCTACTGAGCTATCTCCCTAGCCCCCAACTCTGTATCTTAATTGCTGTTCCTTTCTGAAACTTTCTATAAATAGTATGAAACTTTTTTTTTTTAGAATTTTTCTTTTCTTTTCTTGTTTCAGAACTTTTGTTTGCTTGTTTATTTATTTACTTTTATGGCCGGCTCAGCCTGCCCTGAGGGCAGCGCTGGCGCAGCCTGTGGTGCCGGGGATTGAACCATGGTCCCTGCAGCTGCCCAAGCTTTCCTAAGCAGGCACTTTAGACCACTGAGCCATCCTGCTGGGCCCCAATAGTATAAAACTTTTGAGGAGCTCTAAGAATATTCTTTCTTCTATCCTCAGAAACATGGCTGAAACCTTAAGTGTAGTATTTTCCTCTGGACATATGCTTGTTAATGAGAAAATTTTACTTGTCTTCATGTAAGAGGAAAAAGTGGTATTTCTTAGAAAAGAAATTTCTGATACACTAAGAGACTATAGAACCTCAGACTTTATGTGGGGAAAGATTTGAGGAATGAGAAGTTCATTCTTTTAGAAGAATGATAAATATTTTAAAAATGAATTTAAAAATGAATTAATATCTAAGTTGACTTAAAATGTGATAGAGGATTTAGGTATGGTGGATCATGCCTGTAATCCTAGCACTGACTTTATTTCAGCAGTTTAAAAAATTTCAAATTTCTTTGCATACAGCTTAATGTGAAGATCCTATAGTCAGCCCTTACTGCCATACCAAAGAACTGTGGAAAGTATGAAGTTTTTGCAATTAGAAGATAAATAGCATTTAAACTAATTACTACGGAGCCCTCTCTTCTCTTAACCTGGTTGTTAGATGTTTGATAAGTCTACCATAACAAAATACCAGAGCCCAGGTGGTTAAATAATAGGAATTCGTCACATTTTTATTTATTTATTTATTTATTTATTTATTTATTTATTTATTTATTTTTTCTTGTTTCAGAACTTTTGTTTGTTTATTTATTTATTTTTATGGCCTGCTCAGCCTGCCCTAAGGGCAGGGTTGGTGCAGCATGTGGTGCCGGGGATCAAACTGCAGTTCCTACAGATGCCTAAGCTTTCCTAAGCAGGTGCTTTAGACCACTGAGCCATCCTGCCAGGCCCCTCGTCACATTTTTAAAGGCTAAAAATCCAAGCTCTAGATGCCAAAGAGCTGGTTTCCTTTCAGGGACATAAGGAAAGGAGCTTCCAAGTCTCCCTCCTGGCCTTGCAGGTGTCTGTCTCTTGCTACCTCTTCATGAAGTGGTTCTTCTGTGCTAGAATGTCACTGATGTCTCCATGTGTCTAAATTTCTTTTTCCTATAAAGACATCAGTCTGGTTGAATCACACAGTGAAGATTCACTATGCTCTGATTTTTCCCTGGGAAACCTCCACTATAAGATTGCTAGGATTTGCCACCCTTTCATTCACCCCTTTTGATCTGAGGGCTTGAAATTCTAGATCAGCTTTTTGAGTAACTTCTTAAAAATCCGTATATGATAGAAGGTCTTTCTTTTGGGGGCGGTTCTCAGTACTGACTCATAGTGATCCTCCTGTTTGTACCTCCCAAGTGCTGGGATTACAGGCACGTGCCACCATGCCCAGACTCCATCGCTGACTCAGTGAACTCTAGAGCAGGGCCAGTGTGGCAGGTGGGGCCAGGAACCGAACCCTGGCCCCTGCGCTTCCCTAAGCAACCGCTTAATATGCTGAGCTATACCACGGGCCTTGACAGAAGATCTTAATGTTTGTCTGTACTCCAAAATTACAGCTATCAGGCAGAAACAACAGGAAAACTCTAGTTATATTGTTATCTGTATAGATATGTGTTATGGTTTATGTCTAGTTGTCCCCCCAAAGCCTCATGCAGTCATGGGGCAGGGACTTCTATAGATTGAGACTTGACTCATGAGTCACTGGGATTATGTGTTTTAATACTGATGGGATTATGGTCTGAATACTTCTGGGATTATGAGTGTAGCCTAAAATGGATAGGCTGAGGTGGAGAGCCTGAATGTAATGTAATATAGAGACAGAGACAGACTAGTGCTGTTGCTATCTGCTGCCCTGGTTGGTTGATTTCCTCTGTCGTGATTGTTGCTGTTCTGCCGCCCTGTTCCACTCAGCCTTGGGCCAGCTGAATATGGATTGAAACCACCAGTAACTGTGAGCTAAATAAACCTTTCCTTCCTTTCTTTTGAGTATTGGGTATTTGTCTCAGCAATGAGTAAAGAGTAACTAAGACAATTTGGTACCAGAGAAGTGGGGTTCTTGCTGTGACTAAACTTACCATGTGGATTAGAAGCTTTTGTGAATGGCTTATGGGAAGAGATAGGAAATGTTTAGAGGTGTCTCCTACAAGTGAAGCACTAGTATGGCTTTGGCTGTTCTGTATGGGAGATTCTGGTCAGAGCTCAGACCAGAAGACTGGCTTGAAGCCTAGGTATGAAGAATGGCTTATGAGCAGAGATACGAAATGTTTGGAGGTCCTCTACTTGTGAAGAGCTAGAAAAGCTTCAGCTGTTCTGTAGTGGAGATTCTGGTCAGAACTCAGACCAGAAGACTGACAGAAGGCCTGCCTATAAAGGCCAGGCTGAGGAGATTTTTGCTGGGAAAAAGGACAGCATTGGTCTTTGGACTCCAGATGATTTGTGCTATGGATTGGCTGAAAATCTTTCAGAATTTTGCTCGTGCCCAGAGACTTTGCCTAAGACTGAGACTAAGCATGGCAGACTGATTAATCTTTCAAGCAACATTTCAAAGCAGTAGACTACTGGGGCAGTGACATGGTTGTTATTGGTTGATTTTAGTCAGATTTATGTTGAAAACCAAGAGCAAAGAGCCAAGAAGGATGATCTAAAATGTGAGTTTGGCCAGAAAGGAAACATCAGGAAAGCTGTGGACTGCAAAGATGGAGCTGAAAGGATCTCTATTGCTGGGAAGGAACCAAAGAATCAAAAGGTGGCCTGAGGGCGTCACAAGAGGTGGCAGCTCTTCACCCTTTGCAGCCTAAGAATTGCAAAGGAGAGAGCTTTTGCCTTGAGAAGAAAGCTGCAGAGACCCAAGAACCAGAATGGTGGCAGTGGCCAAACCAGGTTCTAAAATGGTGCTGGCATGGAGAATATTTTTTTCGGAATCAGGGTCAGAGTGCTTAGCAATCTAGGCCCTTGACCCCTTCAACCAGAAGAGAAGGAAGCCCGGCTACTGCTCCAGCTGGCAGCAACCCTTGGCATCATCCATATAGGCATATGCAGAATGTGGGAGTTCTGAAGTTAAAAAGGCTTTCACCTGGATTTCAGAAGAAGGCAGTGTGACACTGAGAGGGCAGTGTGTAAAGCTGTGTGCAAGAAAACAAAAACAAAAACAAAAACAAAGTGGGGCCAGGGAGATAGCTCCGTGGCACAAGTGCCTGCCTGGCAAGTACAAGCTTGTGAGTTCAAACCTGGGTCCCCCCCCCCCAAAAAAAAAAAGAAAAAAGAAAAAAAAAAAGCTGTGTGTGAGAAGACTGTTCAGTGGAAACCCCAGAAGTTTGGAAAAGCCAGGAACGTGGATCGTGCTAAGAGGGAGCAAAGACAGCCTAAGAGAAAAGCCATGGAAACTACCACCAAGAGTGCTGTAGGTAGGGGCAGAGCCATGTAAGGTCTTTGGAGCCCATAACTCAGTGCAGACTGTTTCGGATGCTCCAGTTGAAACTATGGAATTTAATGTTTATCCTGCTGGGTTTTGGACATGTGTTGGTCCCAGTGTTTTGTATTACCCTGTTGTTTGCAACCTTTGGAATCGTAATGTTTATCTTATGCCTTTAAATGTTGGACATGTTTAGCTTTTCTAGTGTACCGGGGCTCACAGTTGAGAGTTTGCCTTGGATCTTGGAGGAGACTTGGGATTTGGACTTTTCATCAATGCTGGAACTGTTGGGACTTTGGCAACTATTCCAGGTGGACTAAAATGTCTTTTGTACAAAGGGTTATGTATGAGACTTTGGGGGTGAAGGGGTGGAACGTTATGGTCTATGTCTAGTTGTCCCCGCAAAGCCTTATGATATCATAGGATGGAGACTTATAGGATTTGAGATTTGACTCATGATCCACTGGGATTATGTGTTTTAGTACTGATGAGATTATGGTCTGAGTATTGCTGGGAATTATAGGTGTGGCCTGAGGCAGATAGGCTAAAGCAGAGAGCCTGATATAATTTAAAGAGAGACAGAGAGACAGACTAGAGCTGTTGCTTTCTGCTCTCCTGGTTGGTCGGTTGCCTCTGTCACAATTGTTGCTGTTACGCCGCCATGAACTGCATGTTCTCTGTCCTGTTCCACTCAGCCTTGGGCTAGCCAAATATGGATTGAAACCTCCAGTAACTGTGACCTAAATAAACCTTTCCTTCCTTCATTCTGAGTGTCAGGTATTTGTCCCAGCAACGAGTAAAGAGTAACTAAGACAATGTGTACTTTTATTATTGAGGCACTTTCAACACAATGTTTAGATTCCATATATATATATATATATATATATATATATATATATATATATATCAGAAGATAGTTTGATGAATGATTTATTTTCTCAAACTACTGCTTCCATCAACAGCCTTGGGCCAGCTTGGTGTTTATAATTACCCTCAAAGACTTCCATTATTCTTTCATGGTGGTTGCCCAAGGCAAGACAATGGATGATTGGTCAAATAAGACTAGGAAAGCAGAGGAGATTTCCAAAAGAGCTAGCTAAAGGTTCTTTAGGCATTCCTTCTAGAGAAGGCCAGAATCTGGAGCTTTGTTTAACATCTGTTTTCTTCTGATCTTTTGTGCTCTGATTCTTTAATGAATGACCTGATTTTAATCTGCTGCGTTTGTGACTTTGCTATGACTGCCAGACTGAAACAGCCTGTGTTCCTGAACTATTTGCTGTACTCCTGATGTCAACTGTAACGTTCTCAGTCTTGAATGTATAATCTGGGCCTGATTGCTGCTTTTCTCTTGCTTGAGTTCTGCTGTCTATGGCCTTGAGTTTGCTGAACTCTGATTCATCCCTCTGTCACCACTCAGCAGGAAAAACTCAGCCTCTGTTTTCACAGCTTGCTTACTAGTAAACAATTCAGAGGTTCATACATCTCTAATTTCAAAAGCCTTTTCTTTGGTTTCATATTTAATGCTATTGAAGCCAGTTTTAAAGCATGAAAAAAGTAATTTTGCCTCCCTTACAAAGTCATCAGAAACTTTCTCACTTCTAGGTAGTTAAACTGTGTGGGCTGTTGTTATAGAAATGTAATACTTTCTATAACAATTTGATGGAGACCAAATTCATAAGCTATAAACACTGAAATAGCTCTTCTTGTCCAAAATTGGCATTTCCTTGGTAGGTAAATAGGGGATAACTGTAACTAGGACATGATAGAATCTATTATTGTAGACCAGCAGGTAGGAGAAGGAAGGGAAATAGATAGGCTGCGGAAATGGTAGTCATTTTATATTAATGTTGTCCAGCACAAGAAGGAAGATGAAATGGGGCAGACAGAGAGAGAGAGAGAGAAACTGGCTTTCTAGTGATCCCTGTGTGTCTACTGAATATAGTGCAAAAGGAACAATAAATATGAGATGTTTAGGTATGTTCTGATTTTCAAGCCTAGTATTGTAGTTTGTCTCTTGATTGTTTTCTAAAAGTTCATGTATAAAAGTATTTGTCCCTGGGTTGGATTTACAGGGAGATCTCTGAACCTTTGAGGGAAGACACTGGTGGGAAACTTGTGATCAACAGCAATGTGCCCCCAGAGGGGACTGTGGGAAGCTGGCCCTCTCTGCTGGTTCTTTTGTTTCCTGGCTAAGAGGTGAATACTTTTGCTTTGCTGCATGCTTTGACCATAATGTTGTGCCTCAAGCATCAGCATTTAAAATGTTTCCCTAGTTGATTTTTATATGTGTTGAGCATTGTGAATGTGTGACATTTGCTTTTTGTTTTGGAAGCCTGAATCAAATTAAGGACCTCACGCTTGCCAGGCAGGCACTGTGCTACTAAGCTATACTCCTGGCCCTGACATTTTATTTCTTTAAAGACCTGAAGGGGGAAAAATAAGTATTTTAAATTCACAAAATCCCCAGCTCTATATAGCATAAATATATTCTATATAAATGAATATGAAAATTATAGTAAATATTTAATTAGAAATGTATTTTTATATGTTAGAAATTAAGATGAGAAGGAACATAACTTGAAGATCTTTTTATATTTTTAAAACCACAAGTAAGCTGCTGCATTGTTATTCTATTTAAATTTCCTGTACTAACAGAGACTCAGAGTTATAAATTGGGATTAAGACTCTGGAGGCCTGGATCAGCTCTGCGACCTCCCACTAGTGATTAACTGTTGTTGAAACTGAAGAATGCAGGGGTAGAGGTGAAGAATGGGTGCTAATTAGATTGCCTTGAAGTGGAGCAGCTCCACAAAAGGCTAATCTTGGAAATGTAGAGATAGTCTTCAATACCTTATCACCTACTTTAAAAATTTCAATAAAGGAAAAGAACAAGAAGCTAACTTATGGTGAGCCTGTTCTGGGAAGGGCTAGGCTTTCTCATAATATTCTGTGACTTAGATATAGAAGATATAGCAGGTTTGGAGATTAAGTAAGTTGGATATAGGTAGGAAGTGACAGATCCAGGGATTGAAATTGGGCACATCAATCTATGGCCAGGGGCTATGCTCTTCATGGGTATCTTGTATCAGTGGGGCATGCTGCTGCTCTAAGGGCAGATGGCTTTCTATTTCATGTTTCTTTATATACATAAAGATATAACTTGCACACAATGGTGGGTGACAATTATTTCCTTAAAAATGAACAATTACGTTGCATAGGAAACAAAGTGTTGCTGAATAAAACTGCAAATTAGACTGGGGAGATAGCTCAGTGGTCTAAGTGCCTATCTGACAAATGCAAGGATCTGGGTTCAATCCTCGATACCTCATGCTGTGCCAGCCCAGAACCCTGGGTATGCCATGCCAAACAATGAACTGGTGTAGTGGTGTACACTTATAATCCTAGTGCTAAGGAGGCTGAGACAGAAGGATTACTATGAGTCCAAGCTGCATAGCAAGACCCTGTATTGAATAAGTAAATAAATAATAAATAAATAAGTGATTTAAAAATGCTATATGTTATACCATGACAGTAGGCAATGAATGATCTTTGTTTTCCCACACTCCTCTCAATCTTTTTCTGTTAATTCTTTAGCTATTACGGTTCTATGATACACTTCTTTTTTCCTGGGGAGTGGAAGAGCCAAATGCTTGTCCAGTGCCTACATCTTTCATGAATCTGTTAGCTGCTAATTATGGTCTGATACTCTCTGGAAATATAGGTGGAGGGCCCAGGTCTACAGATATCGAGAAAGGTTAAATGAGATAAATGGTATTTGAACCTAAGTTGAAGTTAGATCCAGGTGAAACTAGAATAGAATTGTAGGCTCTGTTGGAACTCAAAACATGATAACCTAGAATTTCTCACATGAATAGAGTCAATAGAATCTACTCATCTATCTATCTATCTGTCTATCTATCTATCTATCTATCTATCTTCTATTAGCAAAATAGATAGATACAGATATAAATATGGATAGTAATTATAAGAGTGTTTATTACATTGGCTTCATTAGTTCAAGCAGAGGGGGCCTCTGTGGGCTTGTACAAACTTCATTCTTCTACTTTTTGTTTTAAGTGGATTTGAAGCTTGTTGGATGGCATTCCTCTGTTCAGGCAGGGTCTTCCCCACTCAGTTCACTAACTTATATGTCAGTTTTCTTTGGAAACACTGCCACAGACATACCCAGAAGGGTGGCTTACCAAATTTATGGTCATCTCTTAACTAATCAAGTTGACAATTAAGATTAACTATCACACTGACTTTCTCATGCCTTTCTCCTCTAAGAGATGACCATAAAATAATTCTCTAACCTGCTATTCCTGAAAGTAGTCAGAAGACACTCATGGGACAGGTATCTTGTCTTTTACCAGGGAATATTGGACAGAGATGTCAAGAAAAAGTTGAACAAACATGTCTTGCTTAGACTGCCCACTCCCCGTTTATCTTCATAAGATTAGAACGTTCAGGCCTTTGATTACATTTCTGTGTTACTGTTCATAAAACGACATTTCCCCTTGGTCTTCAATTCTGAAGGCTTTTGTGTCACAGAGAATTTTATTAAATTGATTTGCTTACTTTTACTTGTTAATCTGCCTTCTGTTTATAGGGTGTCAGACGTAGAAGTTGTGATGGGTGAGAAGAGGAAACTTTCAGTCCATTTTAGCTTTCACACTCTCAGAGATTAGTTCAGGTTTCATCTTCAGTGGCTCACATAATGAATACCCGAGACTGGATATTTCTGAATAGCTGATGGGACTGAATAAAACAGACTATTCTCAAAGATTTATTCTGAGCCTTCCTCATCTTTACAATTTGTCGTGTTCAAACCTATTCAAATCACAAAGGTTGAGCTCTGGAGGGATTTTTTTTTTTTTTTTTAATTTACAACAACTCCTTAAAATAGAAACTAAATGTTGAAGAACAAAAATGGAAGCCTATGTTTTACTGGATCTGAATGGAGAAAGTGCTAAATATGATTTTAAGAGTCGGTGATTAAAGAATTGGTAGGAGTTTTAAGATGGGTTCAAGCAAGAAGAGCAGTCCTGTGTTGGCCTGGGGAAGCTGTGTAGGTGCAGGAGAATTATAGGTCACGGTGTGAACAAATAAATGTCAAGTGAGCATTCATTCATCTGGGTGTTAGTTAAACAGAAAGCATAGCGTTCTAATTAGTTTGAAATTTACTTGCATTACTTTGGGTTCTCCCCTTCTCCACTTTAATATTTGACTGATTTCTTCTTTATTCAGAGTTTATATTAGAAAAATAATGGTGATAACATTTATGACTCATTTGATACACAAGTATTCTAGGTGTTGTTAGATACTTGCATATATTATCTGAAAAGCTATGCGATTTTCAGAGGTGCTAAAATTATTATTACAAATTTCCTTTCAATTGTGGTTGGGCAGGACCAATGCTAGAGTTGAAGACTGTTATCTTTAAGAAGGAAACTACAAGCCACAATATATTCAGGAGTTAGTGTGTACAGAAGAAATCAGGCACTAAGAGTATAGTTTTAATTCAGTCTAAGTCAGCTCTTGTGGTTTCAATACAGTAAAAAAAAATCACTAAAAAATTAAAAATTACTTATGCATAGGTCATCTGTTATATAAAGATATTTTCTGGGTAGGCTTATTTGATGGAGTAAAAAAAATCATACAGTAAGAAACTTTAAAATGGGCAAACATATAACAGGGGAATGTATATTCCCCTCCATAAGTTATATGATGATATCAAAAGAACATATCTGGGGTCAGGTAGATAGCTTAGTGGCATAAACAGCTGCCTGCAAGCGCAAAGCCCCAAATTTGATCCCTGGTACTGCAAAAACAAACAAACAAACAAACAAACATAACTGGTGAAAGAATTCTATCTGGATATTGGCCACTGCTCAGCCTCTTGCCAGTGCTTTTGTGCAGTTTACATCCTGATTACTATTTCCTGGCATTCCTAGCAGAAAGTGAAGTATTGCTTATCAAATAAAACAGCGAGGCCTAGGAGCGTATGGCTCAGTCATGAACTGCTTCTCTTACTTGTACAAAGCCCAGAGTTTGAACTCCATTCTTTTGTTTCCCTGACTTGAAATCTTAAGAAGAGGAATAGCTACAATAATTTTTGTTAGATTAATCTGTAACCTTTGTAGGGCAGAGAAAAAGTATACTGTGAATTCTTAGATTTGCCTATATGACCTGTGGATTTTCTAGAAAGCGACAATACAGAAATTTTCTTGAAAGTGAATTTTTTTGTGTTACCCCTTGAGATTCAATGGATAGAAGATGTAGATATATGGGAGCAGCAGGAAGGTGGGAAGAAGAATATATGACTTCCAGTCTGAGATGTGTGTTAAGAAGTCCAGTTGACTGCCTGGGCATGGTGACACGCACCTGTAATCCCAGCACTTTGGAGGCTGAGGCAGGAGAATCAATGTGAGCTGAACCAATGCAGAATCAGTGTAGCCCAATGGGCTACAAAAGTGAACTGAAAGCCAGCCTGAACTGCACAGTGAGACCCTGTCTCAAAAAAAAAAAAGTCTTCTTGATAAATGGATGGATATTAGTGGAAAGGTTGTGAGATTAATGTGAAATAAATGCTCAGAAATCAAGGTGCACAGACTTGACCATTTCCATTTGGTTTCTTGTTTCATAATATTTGTAAAACGTTAATTTTCTTAGAATTATCAGGCAGTGGCTGCAGTTAGGACTTGCAAGCTCTGTCAGTGTCTGGTTCTTTAGCTTAAGTTGTAAAAAAATACAACATTGAAGTTATGTTTTGAAAAAGGGGGAGAAGAGGACTTCTCTATACTCTTACCACTCTAACCTTTCCTCTTTTAGTTTTTTCCAAACACATAGGTAGTTGAAATCACATAGTTGTAACTTTGTCTACATTGAAAAATTTTCCAACTATCATCTGAATTTATTTCTTTCTTTCTTTCTTTCTTTCTTTCTTTCTTTCTTTCTTTCTTTCTTTCTTTTTGAGACAGGTCTCACTGTGCAGTTCAGGCTGGCCTTGGGCTCACTTTTGTGGTCCAGGCCAGTCTCAAACTCACACTGATCCTCCTGCTTCAGCCTCACAAGTGCTAGGATTACAGGCACGTGCCACCACACCCAGCTCTACTTCTATATTTCTTAATAGCTTTTGCTATGACCATGTATAACAACTACAAAATAGTGCATTGATAAGTGGATGGATAAGTTAACTACACTTTAGTTAACTGTCTTCCTATTGTTGAATATTTTATTCGTCTTAGACTTTTCATCATTTCATTAAGAAAAATCAGGCCATGTACATGTATCATTAACATAAATTTAGTTCTTCAAAATTGTCTTATTTTCATTTTTTAGGCTGAGGAGATAGCTCAGTGGCTTAAGTGCCTGCCTGGCAAGTGCAAGGTCCTGAAATCAATCCCTAGTACCACAAACAAACAAACAAAAAACTCTGCCACATTTCTGCCTTTCAATTAATAGTAGATGCTTTGTGCCTTAGATGGCATAATAAGAAAAACATAAATATTGAAATTTTATTGATGAATATTTAACTGGAGTGCTTCTCAAATCTTAGCAACTCACCTACAGTGTACATTACAATGCATTTTTCTGGGAGCTATCCTACGATATTCTGATTATGTTGATATGGAGGTTATGGGCTCGAGCATTCTCATGTACAGTACATATACAGAACCAATTGTCAGGAAATGTAGAATGTCTATTGGCACATCAGTAGGATAGTGAACCGTATAATGCTACAGCTTCTGTACTTTCATTCAAGTGAAAGTTTAAAGTCGGGTTGTATAGCCTTGTGATTGTTGTACCTGTATAAAGTTTGGCTGGACTTTATGCCAAGACTCATCACACAGTGGAGGGGAAGTTCACACAGAATGAAGAGAGCCCTTTTGCTGAGCTGGAAGACAGAAGAGGTAGAGGCCTGCCAACTGTATGCCTGAGAGGATGAGAGGGAAAGACACTGTAAGAAGGACTCAAAGATCACAGACTAGGAGTCTTTCCCAGCAGCAAAGTTGTGTGAAAGGAGGCAGAAGAATTGTTTAATTAAAAAATCAAAATTGGAAAAAAATCAAAATTGGGGAGACAGCTCAGTGTTCTAAGTACCAGCCTGGCAAGTGCAAGGACCTAGGTTTGATACCCAGTACTGCCCCCGGGTGCATCGTGCTGGCCACTGAAACTGGACATGGTGGCATGCACCTGTAATGCCAGCCCTGGGAAGGCTGAGACAGGAGGATCACTGTTAGTCTTAGCTGTGTAGTGAGATCCTGTAACAAATAAATGAATAAAGGAAAAAATTCTAAACAGGTATTTCAGTGAGAACAGAGCTTAAACATATTTGGCCAACTTTGTAGTTTTATGAAATTAATGGCTTAAACTTATGTTCAGCATTTAACAGAAACAGTATTTCCACCTTATCAAAATATCTCTGTGTTTATCACACATCCTCCAAAGATATCAGAATAAATGTGTGATGAGAACCCAGTATGTTTGTATATGATGTTCTCCTATTTTAGAGTGTCCATCATAAGACTCAAGCCATGTGTCAAACTGTTCTCTTTCCTTTATTTCTCAAAATAATCAGTGAGTGGGAAGATATCTTTCCCATTTTATAATCACAGAAAGAGAAGCACAGAAAAGTGAGTTCCTTTGCTTATGTTCCACATCTGCTAATTGAGCTCTTTTAGGGAATTCTTGGAGCATTGAGATCATGCATTTTATAGGTGCAACAGCAGAATTATGGTGAGATAAGTTTCTATGAGGATTTCCCATTTCTGCATGTCTTGGAAACAGAGATTCAGACCATAGTAATCACAGTGGAGGAGGCTGTTACAGCAAACACTCTTTCAAGTGAGAGATTGTGCCACTCTGTGGAGCAAAGGGCAAGAATAATTGCTGTCTGGAATAGAATATTCAGGTTCCCTAAGTTCAGTGTCTCTTACTGGAAATGCAGCCTATGGCGTGTGCAGGCATTCGTGCGGCCCCTCTGTCTTGCCTCTGTAGGACACAAGGTTAAGGAGGAACTGACAAGCAGTGGGCTGCTCATGCCTCCTGTTGCTTGTCATGCCATTACTTATAAAACAATCTGGGGGGATTTTCAAGATCTTCTAAAGGTAGAGCATCACTATAATTCAGGCTGGCCTTGACTTCATTTTGTAGCTCAGGCTGACCTTGAACTCATGGTGTTCTGCTTCTCACAAGCTCCCAAGTGCTAGGGTTACCAGTGTGTGTCACCATGCCTAGTTTCAAGTCTGCCGTTGTTGACCTGACAGTTTCATATCATTAGTCAGTATCCGGAGAATTGTGGCAGGCTAATGTGGTAGCTAATTAACAGGGTAGAATATAACCATTACAGTTTTTATCATTATATATTTTTCTTGGTGCTGAGACAAAATACCCAACAGTCAAAGTTAAAAAGAGGACAGGTTCATTTAGCTCAGAGTTTATAAAGGTTTCAGTGCATAATGAGCAGGCTCCAATGCAGTGTGGCACATGGCAGATGGGCAACCATTCATGTAGCTGGACAAAGAGAGAGAGAGAGAGAGAGAGAGAGAGAGAGAGAGAGAGAGAGAGAGAGAGAGAGAGAGAGAGGTGGGGGAATAAGGAGGGGAGGGGAATAGAGGAGAAAGGAGAGAAGGGGAGAGTAAAGAGAACAAACCTCTTTCTGTCCCTTATACTGTATGCAAGCTACCTCCTCAGGTGG